>JARWZN010000004.1:3490881-3503357 GCA_030015385.1 Trichoderma sp. BMH-0061
GTCATTCAGATATCAAGCATTGAAACACTAATAGCTAAANNNCATATCACAGAGGAATTGCAATATCGGAGAGAATGTGTCTTGAATACCATTGCTTCTGTTCAACGCCACTTTCTGGACTTGTATTGCTCCAAAGAACGACAATGCAAGCTTGGATACGACTCTAGCGCAGCATGCGATTCCTTCCAGCTCGGCCAGATGATCAAGTTCCTAACTTCCAAGAACTTGCTGTTCCTTGTCGACTTCACCTCGTCGTCTCTAATGTCAGTGCCCGACGGTGCAATGACCAACATCGACGAGCTGCTCGCTACCCTAAAACAAAGCCCCAGCTATCAGATCGACAAACACCACACAAACTGTGGGCTTAGAATCCGCATAGAGCCAATCATCGATTATATCCGAGCCATGTTGTCTGCTAGTGGTACTTCCATCGCTCATGCTGACTGGAAGAAACGTCGTTCGGAGGTGTCATGGACGATACTTCGAGACAGCCGACCACAAGAGGATGACTATGAAGGCTCAAAATTCGTCTTTACTAGGGCGGTGGCTAATGATCAGCGTCTTCGTTACGAAGGCGCCATGTATACTGACAGAGTGTCTAAAACTCTGTTTACGGCGAGTTCCTGGGATTGGACGCCTGAGGTCTAGTAGGCGGTTAGACAAGAAACAAAGGTCTTACGTTGGCGTCTGGTACGTGTATTGGCCACTGGGCAGATTTGGGATTGAGCATGTATAGGTATGCTGGCGATGGACAATGTAGCTTGGATTTTTTTTTTCTTTTTTTTCCCCCCTTTACGCATAAGGAATCCATAGAATGTTGAATGAGGGTATATTTATCATGTTCATTATGGTTAACCTTATCGGAGGACAGAGTTTAGAACACTTTTATATGATATCATGTACATCACAGCAGCGTGTTCCTCTTGTACCATCCCCCGCTACATCTTCTCTCCCTTTTAGTTGAGAGTTGTAGTCTTCTCCGACACGTTCACGTTCTTAGAGTCGACAGCGCCATCGTTGCTCTCACTTCCGCTGCGGGCCTCTGAGTCAAATGGCACGGCGGGCTTGGCCTTCTGGAAGGGCCATCGTCCCTTGGTCTCGTGGAACCTGATGAGGATAAACGAGGCCATGACGAACACCCAATAGAGGTTGTATGAGATGACGGAGCCGTAGGTGGCAGAGTTGGTCCAGCCAAGGATAGCCTGGAAGATGCCCCAGCCGCCATTGTTGGGCACATTGGGGTTGCAGCACTGTGGGAGNNNTTGNNNGCATGGTTGCTTTCTTGCCTGNNNGATGACGCTACTTACGTTGACATGCCACACAGTCTTGTCAATGTCGTATGATCCAGGGCCAGAGCCAAGCTCGGAGGCGTCGCTGCCAACAATCTTGTTCCACTTTCCTTGTTCAAGGGACCAAACGGCACGTGAAAACAGACCAGCACCAACGAGATACAGCAAGCAAGTGGATGCGACAAGGAAGTACTGCAGCTTCGTTGATGAACCTCCCCTAGTCATGTGNNNGACCCGGTTCTCTCTATCGTCCAATGGTAGAAAAATAAGAGGCTTCACNNNCTTGTACAGGAGATATCCGACGACAGAACCAACCATGAGACCAATGACAACGGGAAGAGGCACAGCGTACGCCGGAGCCGAGAAAGTCACACCAGCAATAAACACAACCGCCTCAATACCCTCACGCAGGACGGTAATGAAGGGTAAGAAAAACATGGCGTATTTCTCCAGCGCCTGGGAAATCCATCCGCGGTTCGAGTTGAACTTGATGGGCGACTCAATGGCCTTGGCGAGCTTGACGCGCCACTTGTCCTGCATCTTGCCGATGCGGAGCAGCGCGGCGCCCATGATGGTGATGATGATGGAGGCGACGAGGGAAAAGGCGCCCTCGTAGTACTGCTCGCTCTTGTCCCAGGTGTTTGAGCCGACGGTGTAGAAGACGCCGATGAGGGCGGCGGCGATGATCATGCATAGCAGGAAGCCAGTTGCGACGCCAATCCAAATNNNTAGCTGGTGCATTAGCATGAATGGTGTNNNATCTGTGTATCGTTCCCCCAAGTAGAGAACGGAGAAAATTAGTGAGAATTGCGTCCTTACCTGCGCTCGCAGTTTCTTGTATACCGTACGGTCCGCATTGGGGCCGTCAAGCGTCTGCTTCAAAAAAGCGAGCAAGACGGAGACGATGATGACCGTCTCCAGCGTCTCTCGAAAGACGACGAGGAAAACGGGGACTGAAAAGACGTCCTTGGCCATTGTGGAAGCACTTCACTATCGCGAGCAGAGACGAGAGGAGGATGCGGAAGAGCGAAGAAGGGAGAGGGAAGAGTCGAGGGGATATCGACTCATACAAAGGATATGGACGAGACGGAGGAAGTCGGCGGTGTCGGCCAGCAATAAGGCCACAGAAAATGGTGAAGGATGTCAGTCTCCAGCCGGCCCAATTCAACAGCCGGGTCTCTTAGTCCGACTCGGATCAGATAAGCTTGATGGGGAAGTTTGTCAAGAAGTTTACTTTTTGAAGCGTGTGAAAGCCCCGCCCCTCCACTCACCTCCACTAGCCAGCCGTGATCATGGGTCGAATGACCCCAACGAAGAAAAAACGAGGAAAAAAATTTCCTAATGGGTTGGCAGGGGTCTTTGGGGCTAGCACTCGGTTTCCGAACATGGCAGAGGAAATAAGGAAATAGAACGGCTAAAGAGGGATCAATGGGAAATAAAACCCGCGTATCATATGCATGGGCATGGGCTAAGGACAAAGTAAAGCGCCGAGGCTGAAACTAGGATGGTGATGGGTGATGGATGGAGCCTTTGTGCTTGTGCTTTTGGAGGGAGGTGGTAGTGCAGGAAATTGTCGGCAAAAAGGACACCGAGGTGGATGCAGAGAGAGAAACTGGGCGCCAAGCGGAGTTATCTGATCCGTGAGATGGTGTTGAGCCCTATCTCTTGGCCAATTTTTGCCAATGTCTTGGACATCTTGCCTGCATGTAGATACCTTCATATGCCTATCTTGTATGTATTTGATGGTGATGGCCAGTTTGCACATGCTTAAATCCTATAACTCTCAAGACGGTTAGAAGAGGCGGTTCCTATCACGCACTAACGTTCAGCTACATACACGGACGGCTTACCTGAACTGCAGCCGTATTCCAGCCTCTCCCCCTTGCATCATCCGAGCCCGAAAAAATATTTCGTGGCCCCATTGCGGTTTGCCTTCATCCTTCCAACTGACAATTCTTTGCGCGCCATTTTCGCATGTTGCCCCGTTTTAGCGAACGGAAAGAAAAAAAAGCCCAGCTTCTGATCATCTTATCTGATCACACTAAAGATTATCAATCAGTCCACCATCAGTCTCTGCCCCGCTCCTCTCGAGTCATTCATTGGCCAGCTGAGCCATGGGTGGACTGCCGTGATCTCTTAGCGATCTTCACCGTCCAATCACAGGGTCCAATTAAGCCAAGGTTTTATGCTTGTCCGGCTCTTTTCTTTTTTTCTTGCTAGTGGTAGCTGCAGCTCTTCTTTTAGTGAAGTGGGTGGGTTGTGACTACAGGACAGGCATGTCGAATAACAGTAACCCGTAAAACTTGCGGCTTTGAGCCGAGGGCTGCTGCCCGCTAGGCAAACAAACACCGCAAAGTTGTGTAGCTTATTTGTATGCATGATCCTTGTTTCTGCGAGCCTCTTGTTTCTTATTTTGTCTTTCGATGGGTCCTCGGTGCAGCCAGCCGGAGGAACTGCTTCGCCCGATCCGTGCGTCAACTGCGGCCAGAAACCGAAATTGAAACGAAACAAGACAAAATCATCCGGTTCGATTCTCCAGCACGATTATAGCCGTGGCTTTGCGTTGGTGTGGAGCAAGAGTTGCGGGCTAGCATGTCATTCTTTGCCCACCCAGTTGCTTTTTATCAATCTGTGATGCGATAATCGGAAGCGCCTCAACATTTTCAGCAGCTGATTTTCGGCGACGTCCCGGAAATTCGAGGCTATCGAGGGTCAAGCCGGTCGGTACCCTCCTACCTGATTCTGCCGCCTCTTCTTCTCCTCCTCTTCCCCCCAGCCTCTCCCTCCTCATCTCTTCTCTTCCTCCCCCTTCAGCCCTTCTTAACCGTCTGCTCTGTCCCGGAGACGAGAGAGAGAGAGCTGGCTTCTCCAGACTACCAGCAAGTGAAACCATTCAGCAGCCATGAATAGCTTCACGCGAGCGGCGGCGCTGTTCGCTGCCTCTCTGGGCCTCGCCAGTGCGGCCACCGTCAACTATGACTTCAACATCACTTGGGTCACGGCCAACCCAGACGGCGCATTTGCGCGTCCCGTCATTGGCATCAACAACCAGTGGCCCATTCCTCGCATTGAGGCCAATGTTGGCGATCGCATCGTCATCAATGTCAACAACCAGCTTGGCAACCAGTCAACCTCGCTGCATTTCCACGGCCTCTTCATGAACGGCACCACACACATGGACGGCCCCGTGGGTGTGTCTCAGTGCGAGATTCCGCCCGGTCACTCCTTCAAATATGACTTTACCGTAAGACTTGCGATGTTTCGTTATTATTCTAGANNNACAGCATTCNNNCTGAAAATCCACATTGACCAACCCGGCACTTACTGGTACCACTCTCACCACAATGCGCAGTATCCTGATGGTCTTCGCGGTCCCCTCATCATTCACGACCCCAAGTTCCCTTACCGAAAGGAAGTTGACCATGAACTTGTCATCACCCTCTCGGACTGGTACCATGATCAGATGCAAACTCTTCTTCCGATTTTCTTGTCCAAGGGCAACCCGACTGGTGCTGAGCCGGTGCCCAAGGCGGCTCTCATGAATGAAACTCAGAACTTGACTCTCCCTGTGGAGCCCAACAAGACTTACATGTTCCGAGTCATCAACATTGGTGCCTTTGCCGGCCAGTACCTCTGGATTGAGGGACACACTATGCGCATCGTTGAGGTTGACGGTATTTACACCGAGGCTGCTGAGGCTGACATGGTCTACATCTCCGCTGCCCAGCGAGTCAGCTTCCTCCTCACCACCAAGAACGATACTTCTGCCAACTTCCCCATTGTCTCCAGCATGGACACTGTAAGCAATCGCCCAACAAGTGGCACTTCAGCGGCACGTCACGATACTAATCATTTTACAACTCTCTTTGACACTCTGCCGGATGATCTCAACTACAACGTCACTGGTTGGTTGACCTACGACTCCAAGGCCACTCTTCCCGAGCCCGCCCTTGTTGATGAACTCAACCCCTTTGACGATATGACACTTGTGCCATATGACAAGATGGAGCTGCTGCCCGAGCCGGACCAAGTCGTCGAGCTCGATGTCATCATGGACAACCTCCGCGACGGAAAGAACTATGCCTTCTTCAACAACATCACTTACACCAAGCCCAAGGTTCCCTCCCTGTACACTGCCATGTCCGCTGGCGACCTCGCCGACAACGCTGCCGTCTACGGAGAGTTCACCCATCCCTTTGTCCTGAAGAAGGGCGAGATTGTCCAGATTGTCGTCAACAACCTTGATTCTGGCCGCCACCCCTTCCATCTTCACGGCCACGCCTTCCAGGCCATTCACCGTTCTGAAGAGGAGGCTGGTACCTTTGAGGACGAGAATCTCTCTGAGAGCGACTATCCTAGCGTCCCCATGCGACGAGACACCCTCGTCATCTGGCCCAATGGTAACATTGTCATGCGCTTCAAGGCTGATAANCCCTGGTATGTGTCTCTCCCGTACATTCGCCCAACGTTGTCTCTCCTTTCTTGTTTCNNNTCCCAGTTACTAGGTGTCTGGCTCTTCCACTGCCACATTGAGTGGCACGTTGCCTCTGGCCTGCTCGCCACGTTCGTCGAGGCTCCTCTTGAAATCCAGAAGCAGTTTACTATTCCTGATGACCATCTCGCCGTCTGTGACGCCGCTGGTACCCCCTCCAAGGGTAACGCTGCTGCTAACACTGTCGACTTCCTCGACCTGAGTGGCGAGAACAAGGCCCCTGGCACCATCCCCGGCGGGNNNGTCNNNTCTTCGCCTCTCTTTTTGAATGCTATAATCNNNCATTGTTCTTTTAGTTTCACTCCTCGTGGTATCGTTGCTCTCGTCTTCAGCTGCCTCACCGGTGTCCTTGGTGTCATCGTCGTCGCCTGGTACGGTCTCTCCACTCCCCTGGAGCTTGTCCCCCTTGAGGTCACCCGCATCGTCGAAAACTCGGAAGTCACTGAGACATCTGCTACTACCAATGGCGATGAGTCTAGAGGCGCAATCTCATCGAGCAATGATGCTTCTGGAGGCGCTATTTCGAGAAGCTGAGAAGAGGAGGAATTTTGTGAGGAGTAGATGGAGTTTTGACGTGCTTGGTGTGGGGGAGTACAAGATATGAAGCTATATAATCTCACGCCGTATAATGATTTTTTGTTGAAATGGAAGAAACTTTGAGATACCCCAAACTATGGATCCTTCTCACACTGAGTTGCATTTTGTGAACTTTGTAGACTTTTTTTGCGTCCACGACACAATTGTTTTCTTCTTCGTATTTTAGCTACTGGGATAACACCATTGTTCTACCAAGATTAAAGAGAATAACCAAAAGAAAAGAGGAAGATATATACAGCGAAAAGCCAGGAGGTAAGAAAAAGGAAAGAAGAGAGAGGACAGGATTGCCAGACTCAAGTCCAGTCGACGGAGGAACAATAGCATCCTACAACGCTAAGGAAAAGAGGTAAACAAAGAGAGGAAGAAAAGCTATATAAAATAACATAAATTAGGATGCCAATAAGCGCTCCCTTCCCAAATGTTCCCCCTTGAATTTTGAATATTTTTTTTTTAAATCCCTTCAACCCATCTGCCAATACCGTTCGATATACGGATGAAGGCAGTTCACGACCCGCCCCATCCCCTGTTGTTGAGTCCTTCCCCTCCGTTTGCGCCAAGCCATGCAAATATTAACAGCTGCACAGCGCTGTGTGAGTTTCACCAAGACAACACCCATTGTTGCCAGAGAGTGAGAAAAAGGGGGCTGAGAGAGGTAGAGTGGTCTACCTGCTTTCTGCCCCAGATGATAAACAAAGTTTGACCTCCATGCTGTCAATACAAATATTAACCGCTTTCAAAAGTATGGCTATTCAGCTACCATACTAACACCCCAGCCCTTTCACGACAATGTGTTGACAGCCGTATCCGCTGTCCAGCTGGATTCGTAGACAGCTACTGATTGTTTATTCCGTATCGCGGTTCGATTTAAGCCTTTCTGGCCTTCTTGTTCAGGCCCTTTGCCTTTCGTGATTTGATGTCAACCTCAGCAAGCCACCTGCTCGCCTTGACCAGCTGGACCACATTGATGATCTGCTTGGCCAGCATGATCGGGAAGCTGACGCCGGTGATGATCCAGGGGAGGGTGGAGTCCATCTTGTTCGCTCGGGCAATCTCGAGAGCTGCGGCGCTGAAGGGATCGGGGAACATTTGTCGGAGTAGAGAGGTGTTGACTGGGACGCCGGGCTGGATCTGGCCGCCGCTGGTCTCCTCCACGCTCTTGATGAGGTGGGGTGAGAGGAGGGGCGAGGAGAAGGACAGGAGGTAGAGCGCAATGAAGAAGACTTCGTTGAATAGGCAGAAGACGAAGAGAACGGTNNNACAGCGTTTCGGNNNGTACAGCAAGCCTTGATGGCGGGGGAANNNGTGGTCAGGGGGTATGCGAACCTTGTTGGTGTAGTACAAGTTCAACAGCCAGCTCTGGCTCTTATCGATGTTCTTGTGGCTCGAGTCGGAGCCTCCAACAACCAGAGTAGCATACATGTGCATGTAGTGGCTGGAGAAGTCGAGCGCAATCAGGCCCTGGAAGATAATGGCCCATCGCGGGAAGGCCGAAGACAGGAAAACCAGCAAGCACGAGGTGGTGCAGCGGTCCGTGACCATGTCCAGGACGGCGCCGAAGCGAGTCGACTGGTTAAAGGCTCTGGCAGCATATCCGTCGAGAGCGTCGAGCAAGCAAGAGACGCTGTAGAGCAGGGAGCACGTGCGAGGGTGCAGGGGCATATAGTATAGAGAGGCAATAGCAAGGACGATTCGACAGTAGCCTGGGTGCAGCAAATANNNGCAATGCTCTTGACATTTGTCCTCCGTACGGGGTCTCATCGTCAGGTTTGGACGCGTACCTATAATGTTAGGCCAGAACAGAAAGATGTTCTCGTCGCCGTCAGAATCCGAGGCTTCCGGCGCATCGCGAGTTGAGCCGTTGCCGTCAACAACAGCAGGGGAGCGGTCGTCGTCAGAGCCATGCTCGAGCTTTTCTTGGGCAGCTCGCCGTCGAGTCCGAGGGGCCGACATGGTGGTTGATGGTGTGCGATAAGGTATCACAAAGCTGAGCCGCAAAGATACGAGGGGCAGCGGAATTGCCAGCAAGCTCGCGTGATTAACGACCGAAGGGCTGCAAGGTGTGCTCGGTGTTCGTTATCTGCCTGAGCTTTGGAGGAAAAGGCAGGCGGACTTTCGCGGGAGGGAGGGGTTCGACGTGGAAGTTGCACAACAGGCGGGCGGCTGCAGAAAATCAACGGGGGACCTGAAGCAGAATATAAGAGGCGTCGTGTGATGAAGCAAGATGGAAAAGATGGGCGAAAGAACGGATGCGAATGGAAAATGCTACAGAAAGTTAAGGAGAGCTTGATTGGAAAAAGCAAAGCTTGGGTACGCAGCTAGCAGTCCATAGTGGCGGACACGGTGTCGCAATTTGCCGTGGACGTAGATTGGGATGGTGCAAAAGTCGCCGCTGTCAGCCCTGTTATGTGGTGGCTGCACGTGGTGATGCGCCGAAGTAGGTTAGTCAGGAGGTGCGGATCTTCATCCATCCAATCCGTTTTGATCCTTGAAGATTATTTATCATTTCATGCGTTGCCCAATCTCCGTTCCGCACTCACACCACAAAGGGCATGATTCCGCAGCTCGAGGCGTGACTGGTTTGACTTTGGTCTCGCAGAAACTCTCATTAGCTGGATGACGGGAGGCAGCTTTTTTGGTTGAGGCTTCTTTCATGATACATAATAACACATGTTCTCTTCAGCCACATCATCACCGAATCAGAAGCACCAGATCGTCAGGCATCCAGGCTGAAAGCTGTGTTTGCTTCAAATCCCTTCCTCAGCCTCCCCTGCCAGCTCATCATGGCCATTCCTTCAATCGACTTGGAGGCTTTGATATACACAGCCAGCACAATGTCATCACCCAGCCAGCCAGCAATTTCGCATACTCCGTAGACGTCAACACCGAGTGAGGCTGCAATGTCACCTACGTGCGAAAATGCACCTACACCGGCCAAGTCCACAGCGGGCCGAGCAGACAGGCATGGGTAAGCCTTGTGTATCTGTACTCGTATGCCTGCAACTCCGGAGCAAGGCAGCGGATTATTCTTGCAATCCGTGCCCATCCGGGATTCCATCTCCTTGGTCCCGGGCCAGAGACAAGGTTCCCTCCGCCTTGCTGGGGGGAAGAGCCGCGAGCATGTATTGACAACACGCGACACAGCGCCTAATTGCACCCATCACAGGTACCTAAGTATGTAGATAGCATGGCCCATGCGGAGAATTGCTGCTCATCCCAATATCTGTGCTGAATTTGATGTTTATCGTCTCCCAAGGTAAAGTTGCAGGCAACGCGCGTCCGAATGCGTTTAATTGACGTCTGGCGAAATAAGCGGGACTGCAAATTACCAATAATACACTTTCGTAATTGTTACGAAGTCAGCAAGGAATTTGCTTTTTTTTTTTGATACATCGTCAAGCTTGTAGCAAATATACCTCTAATAAACGATGCAGTTGTTCCCATGATTTTTTTGCAATTCCGCCTTGAACATAGCTCGGTCGCCGGATTCTCACTCATGTTGGCGTCTATAAACTTCCATTGCAGCGAGCAAATCGACAGTCTCTCTACACAGAGTTTTCTCCGTCTACTCTCGCATTCTACAGATTAATCAAAAACTATAATTGCCTCTAGCATAAATTGTACTTAAATATTTCTCTCCCCAATAATTTGAGCTTGAAAAAAGTCACGCTGCTCTGATAATATGCGTCGGCGTTGTTCGGGATCTTGAACTTTTCTTAAGTAAGCCGATCAACATACCTAAGAGTCACACCCCTCTTTTTAGTAGAGCTGCTATACTGGTACCGGGCCCGCTATCGCCAAAAGCCATCTACTCAAAGGATCTTGTTTGTTTTCTTTTCCTCTTTCTTTCTCACCTTGGGTATATCGTCACTTTGGATATCTTGAGCATCTGCGCTCTAGCATCTCCTGTTGATGGTTCACAATGGCTAACCTCATTACTTTGGCCACGTGCTCCCTCAACCAGTGGGCGCTGGACTGGGAGGAAATCTTGCAAGAATTCGCAAGAGTATCCTGAAGGCCAAAGATGCCGGAGCTACCTTACGAACTGGCCCTGAACTGGAAATAAGCGGCTATGGCTGGTAGGTCCTTTAATGCCATCAATATGGCTGCTTCTGAGATATTACCTTGTGCTCCTCAGTTGACACCGGAACGGCCAAGTGCTAACTGCAACTGATAGTCTCGATCACTTTCTTGAATCCGATGTCTATGATCATGCCCTGGACATGCTATCCAAAATCCTAACGGATACATCCCTCCATGGCATTCTCATTGATGTTGGTCTTCCTCTTATGCATAGAGGCTGCAGATATAATTGCCGTGCAATGATCCTTGATGGCAAGCTGCTGTGTCTTCGTCCTAAGATATACCTGGCCAACGATGGGTGAGTTGATAATACAATTCTGGCCTACATCTACCAGCACGAGTGTTGAAAATTCCTCGTCGCTTCGGAAATCATGAGCCGGGAGCTCTAGTATGGGTAATGACTGATTCCTTTGTTACAGAAACTTCAGAGAGAACCGCTTCTTCACCCCCTGGGACCGCCCCAGATATGTTGAGAAATACAACCTTCCTCCGCAGATCCAGGAACACCAAGGTGTTCGACAAGTGCCTATCGGTGACATTATCTTGTCTCTTAATGATACGACACTTGCAGCTGAAACCTGCGAAGAACTTTTTACTCCTCAGGCACCACACATCAACATGTATGTATTCCCCTTAATGAAAACAGCGTCTCATCAGCATTTACTAATTTTTTACCCCAGGGGTTTGAACGGCGTTGAAATCTTCACAAACAGTTCAGGATCTCACCACAGCTTGCGAAAGCTTAATGAACGAATTGCTTTGATTCAGGAGGCCACCCGAAAGAACGGCGGCATCTATCTCTACGCCAATCAATCAGGCACGTCCAAGCCAAGCCTTCCCTTTATTAGTCACTCCTCTGCTGACAGTTTATAGGCTGCGATGGTGACCGTCTGCTCTACGATGGCTGCTCAATGATCATGGTGAACGGCGAGATCGTCGCTCAGGGTGCACAGTTCAGTTTGGTGGATGTTGAAGTGGTAGTTGCAACCGTCGATCTTGAGGAAGTACGGTCATATCGCTTTGCTCCATCTCGTGGTTTCCAAGCCACCCAAGCGCCAGTATACGAGAGAATCGAGGTCGATTTCCGACTCACGCATGACACCCTCCGAATCCTTGAGATCCCGACGCCACCTAGGCCAGCAAGATACCACCTTCCGGAGGAAGAGATTGTATGTGCTCTTAATCTGATATTCACGTGCCATATCAATGTCCACCCGAATACTATCGACAGACTAAAGGAGTTATTGCTAACATCATATGCTCTCGGCCCGGCATGCTGGCTATGGGATTACTGTAAGTCTTCGCGCCCACTACTGCTCTATCATCGAATCGTTGATATCATCTACNNNCCATCAACCNNNGTGCGACGAAGCAAAACTGCAGGTTATTTGGTCCCGCTATCAGGAGGCATCGACTCATGCGCCACTGCCACCATTGTCTACAGTATGTGCCGGCTCGTTGTCCAGGCTGTAAAAGACGGGAATGAGGACGTAATCGCCGACGTTAAGAGACTTGCTGCCTACTCTGATAAATTGCCCGATACACCAGAGGAGTTTTGCAACCAAATCTTCCATACCGTCTACATGGGCATGGCCAACCAAAGCAGCAAGGAGACCCGACAGCGTGCCAAGGATCTCGCCAAACGTATTGGCAGCTACCACACGGATATGAACATTGACGATACTTACCACGCCACAAAGAACTTGCTTACACAGGGCACTGGATTTGAGCCCAAGTTCAAGGTTCACGGAGGTTCAGCTGCCGAAAACTGTATGTGTTTCTTCTCTGTGACGCTCTCANNNTTCAATGAATTCGCTAACACGGTCAACGTAGTGGCTTTACAAAATATCCAGAGCCGGTCCCGCATGGTAATTGCCTACTATTATGCGCAGATGCTGCCGACGGTTCGACAACGGCCTGGTGGAGGAGGCCTATTGGTTCTTGGATCGAGCAACGTTGATGAATGCCTTCGAGGAGTGAGTAACCTTGAAGCCTTGACATCCNNNACCGATGTATGC
>JARWZN010000004.1:3504101-3577780 GCA_030015385.1 Trichoderma sp. BMH-0061
ATGATTAGTCGGCACAAACAAACCGTCGCTACCCCGAGGTAAGTCTTCGTCATAGCCCATAGATCGATCAAGCGTCGCGTGAAACGGGGTGGCCGCCAAAGGCGAAGCCTCGCCCCGAGAATCGAGCTCGACCATTATTCCCCAGATGTTGATGTGCAGAGAAATCTTCTAATTTTCATTTTCTAACTTTCTTCTTCTAAAAACACAGCTACCACGCGGTCGACTATTCACCTGATGATCACAGATTCGATCTCCGTCCTTTCCTTTACCCCCGCGTTCGAGGGCTGGTCGTTCAAGAAGATTGACGAGCGCGTAGCAGCATTGGAGAAGGCTCTAGAACGGAAACAGGCTAAAGCATAGAAAAGGATTGATTTTTCATCAAAGAAATAAAACAAAAATGCTTCGTCCAAGCCACCATCATTACCAATCTATTGACTGTCCTCTTCCCCGTACGTGGCAAACCTCACATGCTTTCAAACTGACTTCCCGGCCGGATGTCGGTTCCGGGGCAGCTGCTGCTGTTGGCTCCTCACAACTTTATCAGGGTGCAGCAGACAGCGTTATCTTTTCCCCAAAGGATCCCGGTTTCACAAATGACCAATTAGGCTATTTGGGCGCCTGTCCAACG
This sequence comes from Trichoderma sp. BMH-0061, assembly GCA_030015385.1. Taxonomy (NCBI): domain Eukaryota; kingdom Fungi; phylum Ascomycota; class Sordariomycetes; order Hypocreales; family Hypocreaceae; genus Trichoderma; species Trichoderma sp. BMH-0061. The sequence goes on from JARWZN010000004.1 coordinate 3,504,730, forward strand.
ACATATCGCTTCTGCGTGATGAAAAGCCACAAGTCAAAACGGGCACCAACGAGAACAAGCATCATCATTGGGTCCTTTACAGTTGTTACCTACCAACAACATGTTGTTAGTCTCGCAGTCCCCCATGTCCCGTATGGAGCATCAGAAGTGCAGAGTACACGTCCATTTAGCATTAGGCTCCTCCTCTCCCCCTTGAACGAGTGATGTATCATATTGGGCGAGCTTCCGGGGAATGCTTGCCGGCATTGACGGCCATCGTCCTAACTACGAGAAACTACCAACTAGCACTGCTACTGCGGGAAGAGCATAGTAAGAAGGGGGAAACTCCCGGTCCTATTGCGGAGACTCTTGAAGGGCTCGAAGACGGCCTTTCGCAGAAGATGCAGAAAGAAACGAAACTGCAGAAAGCGCAAAACAGCCAAGGGTCCCCTCCCCGGGCATTAGCACCGAGAGAGAGAGGGAAAAAAGTGCTACGATTTCTAATGCAACCCTCCTTGGACGAAGGAAAACGAGCGGGGGGTGTTGCGTGTGGCATCATTCGTCATCTTTACTTTCTCTCTCCTGCCGTCAGCTCAGTTGGATCAAGTTGGGGCCGTCTCACTCTCTTGCCATTAACCAGAAACGTTGTCGTCAGCACAACCACTTGCACATCTAGATCTCGGCATCCCCGTCGATCACGGTCCAGTGAGCACTGGCGCGAACCACAAGCCCGACTATTGTGTAAGAGATCTTAGCTAGGGCCTTTGCGGGAGTGCCTGTGAAGTCGAGGCCTAATCCCAACTCTGCTAGTCGGCTTGGGAACTGAACGGGACTGTAGGAGTAGGCTCGTTGTTTGCCGTTAGATGGTATTCGTTATGCCTTGTTAGGCTTTGACTTTCCCTTTTTCCCTATAAATAGTGTATAGGACCTATCACAAATACAATACGAACACTGGACACTCTATACATAGTTGTCGAGTAATGTGATTATCAAGTGCCAACATGCCAGCACCGCTCCGTAATTAAGCGGAGATTTTTAAGCTGGCGGTAGCGAGGGACTGGGATTATGAGTTGTCTCCGTGATGCCAGGCAAAGGGGACGGCCAATTACTATCTGTGCTTTCCGTATTCCGTGGGCACCCGTATTCCGCGTTTGCATTCCGTAATGCTGGGTTGTTAAATTGCCGGTGTTATGCTTGGGGTCAGATCGGCCAAGGGAAGATTGAGTCTCCTTCTCCTTTCTGTCAGGCAATTAGCACAGGGCTCGGTCACTAATTGCCGGAGACAAAAGGAGAAGATGGGGTTGGCGAGACGGGGTCCTTGTCGATGGCGTTGTGGCGTTAGAAGTTGGTCTTTTGACAGGTAGGCGCGGAGCCGAAGAAGCAGAAAGAAGAGTTGCATAAGCCATCTCGACACAAGAGCACGGAAGTCCGTACACACAGGCTCGCAAAAGGACCAAGTTTCGGGCCCGCGACAAGTCTCAAACACACGGCTTCGGCTTTGCGGACAAAGATGCCAAAGGCGCTTGGGTTTCGTTTATCGACTCTGGGGGCTCCAGGACAACGCTATGCTAGGGCGAGGCAGGGGCTCGATGATAGTTGGGATGCGGAAGAAAAGCCGACTTGGCCCGTCATGCTCGAGTCCATTTTTTTTCGTGCGTTAGCCGACTTGTCTGTTGTTCGCTTGGACTGTTTTGTTTGTTCGTTGTGCTAGTGCAGAGAGTATCCTCCCTCCCCTTTCTCCGTGTTGTGAGTGATCGGACGACAATTTTGGGAGATGGATGCGAGCGGCTCGCACGAGCATGCGTTCTGGCAGTAATACTGGAGTAGCGCATCAGCAATGACATTTTGACTAGAATGAGTGCTGACGCCTCTTTTTTGCTTTTTTTCCTCCCATCTTTTTTTTCTCCAGTTCCCGCTCTGGCCCCCAACCTATGTATCTCGGCCGGGGATAAGACGCTATGTAGGCTCGAGCATTAGCGCAACGCGACCTGCCTTTCTTTGGACGTTGCGATGTGATGCGTTGCGACGACGGCAATGCAGGAGCATCAAGACGGAAACTTGTCTCTTTTTGAGGCAAGGTCAGGCCAGGCCAGGCCACACCAGTCCAGACAAGTCGGGTAAGGTCAGCACAGGCACCGTCCATCCAGGCCAGAAAGCGGCATGTAGGCTACGATGCACTGTAGCAGCAGTATTACCAACGGCATCTCTTGGCTCCAAGGGATGAATGGTCATGCGTACGGCACAGTACCGTACCGTAGGATCCATGGATCAGCGACGTTTAGTCCTTTCCTAGCACCGCACACCCATCTTTACTGCCGACGTCTGAAGGGGGATCGCCGTCCATCTGCACGGAGCAGGGCTGCGGCCAACACTAGTCGAGCTCCGCACAGACATTGGTCCAAATAACCTCTGGCCCGACGTGTAGTATATCTTGTGTCTTGCTTGTGCTTGAGATGCCAGGCCCTTCTAGTTCAGCGCCACCGACACACACACTTAGTAGAACTTTGAAAAGTAGCACCACTATGTCGTAGGTGAAAGCAATGTACTCTCAGCTCAAGTTCAGCAGCAAGTCCTAGCACCGCTACTAAGGAGGTACTCGCTCCTAGCATGTCTTCGTGGTTGATCCAGAGGCATTGATGGCGCTTGTTAGTCCGGTCCAGATGTTGGGTCTCTCGATGCTTGGATGTCGCAAGGCGGGTCTTGTGGTGCCGAGAGCCAGCGACACAGAGACGCCTCAAGTCTTGGCCGATGCCGCTGTCGTCGTCGTTTTTTTGCCTGCACCGCCCCGGGATGGCTGCTGTACGAGTATTGATACATGTATCGTGTTGATTGTAATGTTGCCACACATGTCCTCGTGATGATTGCTGTCTTTGACTTGACTTTGTTATCCTGGTACCGGTACTTGATTGTAATTGCAAATGACAGACATGAGCTGATGGCAGCTGGAGATTCATCTCATCACATTTACATCCAGGTCGACGACAGGCACATGCCCTTGCCGCAGCTGAGGCCAGTGGCTCTTGCCCACATCCAGTTGGCTGGACACGCCGCTTTTCCAGCGCCAAGGGACTTGCGCCATGTACTGGTACCTAGCCGGGCCTGGATCCGTTGCATGATGCTGGCAGCCTGCGGCAAGGTCTCCAAATGGTCTGCACCTTCAGTACGGTCCAGCACAGTCCAGCACGCAAAGACGATGCCCCGCCATCTCCTAAAGGCCGTCCCACCAACATGCAGAAGTACCAGTACACGCATGCAAGCCCCCTTCTGCCATCCCATCCCATCCCCATCCATCCATTAAGCAGAGCCACTACCGTTTGGCACCGACTGCTAGGGTTCCCTAGCATTAGCATTAGCATTAGCAGCGGAAAGCTGGGCTGGACCTCAGCCTACGGGGGAGCTGCTCGCGCGACTCCAGCTCCTAAACTAGCACTGGAGTTGGCCGCACACAAAAAGCACCAGGAGCACAAAAAATATGGACTTGCAGGGAAAAAAAGTTTTTGCCGCCAGCATCGAACTCGCATGCATTGCATTGGATGCATCATCAACACGCCGGTGAGCTGCTAGCGGAACTGGATTGACTCGGATCTTGCTAGCCTTTTCGCTCTCCTTTTTAAGCCCAGCTGGGGCCTGCGCTTGGACCTCCGGCGTGCGAACACATTGATCAGTGCATGTACGGAGCAGTCGTTAGATTCATTTTTGCATCTCCATCTCCATCCGCATCTCCATCAGCATCTCCATCAGCCCCTGGTCGAGCGTCGAGCAAAGCCCTTTTCTGCTGCGCTCCCCAAACCAGAAACGACCCCAATCCGATTCAACTGAAGCCAAAACAAACCGAAACAAACCAAAACCAAAACCAAACGAGCCCTGAAAAAAAACCTCCTTCTCACATCGACTGACCCCCCGTTGGCGCTCATCCCGTCCACAAACCCCTGCTCGAACCACCCCAGCAATTCTGGCTCGTTGATCCTACTGCTGCAGGCACTTCCAGGCACGGTCACCAAAAGCCCTTGTGGGATCCCGTTCGAGACTACTTGTCGTCTGCGGCAATCGGAACGGCGCATGCCAAGCACCAACTGCGCTCTTCGTCTCTATCCTCTCGTCTCATCTCATCTTTTCTCTTCCTCTCTTCTCTTCTCTCTTCTCCCTTTGGCTGTCGAGGTCTGACCGGGTAACCTGTGTATCTGTCTGTATTTTGTGGCGTTGGTCACGTTCGCCAGCTGTCCTTCATATCTAGGGCTCCCCAACTGACCGAGCTCCCTTTCTGGACCGGTGGGCTTTATTACATCTGGCTGCTGAGTGACCCGGCATCGTCTCCCGGCGCAGCTGTTTCAATTTCTTTCTTTTCTTTTTCCCAGACTTCTTTTTTTCTTTTTTCATCTTCCCGTTATCTCTCATCCCCTCTGGTCCACCGCATTTACGCAGCCATCTTTTTACTAAAGCCATTCGGTGGTCGCCGGCCTACCTTTTCCCAACGCAATATCGGGTATCGCCGCCTGCATTGATTCGCCTGCTCCGCTAGCATCTACTTTGCTTCCTCCTCAGACTACTCCCTATTACAATCTTACCAGGGGACGACTCCGACATTAAAGCAACTTTTGCTCAGGGCAATCGTTCAAATCACCTTTTTCTCCTCCCGCACGGCTTGCAAGCTCAACGTCATCTCTCCCACAGCTCTGCGCCAGCATCGTTCCATTTTCCCGCCACCGCAGCACCCTAAAGATTGAGTTTCCAGCAGCCGCAGCCATGGCACCACACCCGACTCTCAAGACGACCTTCGCCGCGAGGAGCGAAACGGCGACGCACCCCCTAACCGCCTATCTGTTCAAGCTCATGGACCTCAAAGCCTCTAACCTGTGCCTGAGCGCCGATGTACCGACAGCGCGGGAGCTCCTCTACCTTGCTGACAAAATCGGCCCATCCATTGTTGTGCTCAAGACACACTATGATATGGTCTCTGGCTGGGATTTCCACCCCGAGACTGGCACCGGCGCCAAGCTGGCCACGCTGGCTCGAAAGCACGGGTTCCTCATTTTCGAGGACCGCAAGTTCGGGGACATTGGCCACACCGTCGAGCTGCAGTACACCGGCGGATCGGCGCGTATTATCGACTGGGCTCACATTGTCAATGTCAACATGGTACCGGGCAAGGCGTCTGTGGCCTCGCTGGCCCAAGGAGCCAAGAGATGGTTAGAGCGTTATCCCTGCGAAGTCAAGACGTCGGTCACTGTTGGCACTCCCACAATGGATCAGTTTGAAGACATCGAGGAGGTCAAGGAGGCCGAGCCCGTCACCGTCAATGGAAACGGAAACGGAAATGGAAATGGCTCCTCCAACATGATGGAAAAGCCCATTTACTCTGGTCGAACCGGAGACGGTCGCAAGGGAAGCATTGTTTCCATCACCACCGTCACTCAGCAGTACGAGTCCGTTGCTTCGCCCCGGTTGGGAAAGGCAATCGCCGAGGGAGACGAGTCACTATTCCCAGGCATTGAGGAGGCACCGCTAAACCGTGGCCTCTTGATTCTCGCCCAGATGTCTAGTCAAGGCAACTTCATGAACAAGGAGTACACTCAGGCTTGCGTGGAGGCGGCTAGGGAGCACAAGGACTTTGTCATGGGCTTCATCTCACAGGAGACGCTCAACACAGAAGCTGACGATGCTTTTGTCCACATGACCCCAGGCTGCCAGCTTCCNCCCGAAGACGAAGACCAGCAGGCGAACGGCACCGTTGGAGGCGATGGCCAAGGCCAGCAGTACAACACGCCGCATAAGATTATTGGCCTCGCCGGTAGCGACATTGCCATTGTGGGCAGAGGTATCCTCAAGGCCTCAGACCCCGTAGAAGAAGCGGAACGATACCGGTCTGCAGCGTGGAAAGCCTACACAGAGAGGCTGCTGCGGTAGGAAGGAGAAAAATAAAAGCAAGGGGAGGAGTGCGGAGCTGGGAGAAGCTCTTGTCCAATGCCGGCATCATAGAATGCAATGTATTTAGGCGAACTCTATCTTCTTCTTCCTTTTTGTGGTCTAGCTGGGACGTTGCCCAGTGACGTTGATATCATTGCATGCACAAAGGTGGAGGCGAACTGAACATTGGTGGATCTGGAATTTGGAATTTGGTACGATATGCTCGCGAGTTAAGGCAAACAAACGTTGGGATTTTTGTAGGAACATTTAGGATCAACGTCGATGGTTTTATTCTACTTTTTTTCATTATATAGGTAATGAATACGACGGGAATTTTCAAGTCGATAGTATCAATACTATTGGAGCCTGTAGAGGCTTTCTGCTGCTTGCTGCCGGTGCTAGGATATAATCATATAAACACCTACTTTGGCCGCTGCAACATTGCATATGCGTGATCCTTTTCCCCAGCACTTATCTGCTAGCTAGCTCTGGAGAAAGAGGCCCGTCCATGCCAAAAATAAAACCAACCGCCCGTTGATAGGGAACCATCCCAAGTCTAAAAAAGCACCGATCCGGGTTAGGTACTATTAATGCTGGTCTGGTAATAAGGCTGCCCATATCCGGGATTAGTCGAAGCACGGAGCAACACTGTCCGCCGACGCACTATTTTCTGATCCGCGACAAGGGCTGCTAAACATTGCGGTGCTCCGATGGCACAATTTATTGACTTTATTCAATAGGTCGATATGTAGGCTGTGCTAGTAAGGTGGTCAAGATTTTGGCCCCCAGAAGAGGCCGCGTTTTAATGATTACCTATTCTCTTGGGCGTTTTAACTTTACCGCTAACGTTCCTTATTCAGATACGCTTGGCTCATACCTTGTTTTTAAGCTCATGGAGGTAGATTAACTGATGAGCGAAGCAATGAGGACAGGGAATACTGTACGCATTCGAGTCGTCACCCAGACAGGCATTACTTACGCTGTGTAGACAACTTGGCGGGGATATCTGCATTGAATCGTAATTTGCATTGCTGCATGTATTACAGAGCAACCCGGGGAAGAACAATGTCAGCCGGCACATTACAGACTACAGCTGTCTTGGCAAATACGTAGGTAGAGAAGAGAAACAACAGCAGTAATACAGTAGTATTAGAATGCACATCTGGTTGCAAAGCCATCAAATGTACGTACGTCTGGACTATCAGGTAATCACCGGCGGCCCGGATTTAACGCGGAGTCCTTCTGCGGCAATGCCATGATTCTCCGTGGTCGCCGGTCGCCCCACCTGCCTGCCATTCTTTCGGTGCAGCTCTTCAGTTCAAGTTTCCAGGCTTGCGCAATTCCGCATTGGTGCCCTTTCCACCGACCATTTTTCTCACTCCCTCACCGTTGCCGCGCCCTCAAAACCGCATCATCCGAAGCCAGCGTCAATTTCACGAGCGAAAACATGACCGACATCGAGGTGGCCGTCAATGTGCGGTCCGAGCGGGGCCCGACCAAGAAGCGGAGACGGGTTGTCATCTCGTGTACCGAGTGTCATCGACGGAAGCAAAAGGTCGGGACCGATAGCGAAAGCCCGTTGGATGATCGGGGATGGATGCTGACGNNNAGAGCAACAGTGCGATCGCGAGCTGCCGTGCGGGAACTGCAGGTCCAGAACAAGGAGGCTCACTGCGCCTATGAGGCCGGAGCGCCCACCGCCCGCGACCAGGAGACGCAGGCTGGCCTCTACACCTCCAAGCACAGCGATAGCGTCACGCCAACTTCGAGAGCCGAGCCGCTGTCGTCCATGGCCACGTCTTGGGGTTATGCTCAGACGGGGGCGTCCACGCTCTGCTTTCTCCAGAAGATTGAGAGGGCCAGCGAGGCGGATGGAGAGGATGCGCTGTCCAGCGCCTCGGGCCAGGCCACATACTCAGATACCTTTGCCGTCAAGGAGAAATACAAGGGGCTGATCCGACTGCTGCCCGCCAGGATGTACATCGACCAGCTGGCGGAAATCTTTTTCAAGGACTTCAACTGGCAATATTACCTCGTCGAGCCCCAGATCTTCTACGAGCTGCTTGACCAGTGGTCCAACTTGCCGTTCAAGGTCCTCTCTTCACGCGGCCCGGAAGCCTTATCGCCGGATCTGAGAGTCTTTCCAGCACTGCTGTTCGAAGTTATTGCAACGTCAATGTTGGTTCTCCCCAAGGCTCTCCACGAGTCTTTTGAATCGCTCAAATACGCCGCCAACATGACGTTTGAGGATCTGGCAGCCGACTACAGCGAGTCTGGGGTTGCCATCATCAACCTCTTTGGGCCCAAGATGCTTTCTTCCACGTCAATCCAGGTTGGATTCATGCGAGCGGCCTTCCTCAAGTATACCGCCAACGTTACTGAATCGGTTCGTGGATGCCCATGGGACTCTTACCACGTAGATGTGATGATTTTGCTGACAATGGTTGTGTGGATTAGNTGGCACCAGATTGGTAGGACGATCAGAGACGCACAAGAGCTTGGCATGCATCGCGATGCACTTGATCCCAAGCCGACATCCAACGATGTAGAAAGCGTCTTGTTAAATCAGTGGCAGGTGGAGAAGAGGAGGCATCTTTACATGATGCTGGCAACATGGNNNGTGGATTTTTCCGCCATGTCACCCAAGNNNGAAAATCAAAGTTTCNNNCGANNNACANNNAACATGTGTATAGACATTCACATGTGTCTCATCTTGGGCCGCCCGGGCTCTCTAGATTACAGGCACGGAATGCCATCAATTCCCATTGATGCACGCTTTACGACTGCCCAAGATCGATCCAAGACGCCAGTCATCCCCAGAGAGGAAGGCATAGATCCCCCTACACCACTGACGAGAAACCTGTTTTTGTACAAAGTCATGATCCCACTGCGGGATGTTCTAGACTTGGAGGCGGAAGGGCCGTGCCCCAGAGACTTTTCAAAGGTCCACAAGGTACAGCAGAACATCATGGAGATCCACGATAGCACGCCGGCCGTCTTTCGGATAGAGAATCCCGACAGACAGTGGGATCACAGGCCTGATCTGCATTGGCTTCAGCAAGCAAGGTGCCTGTCTGAACAGATGTTCCACTTCACCTTGGTCGCGCTTCATCGGCCCTACATCTTCCATCGGGAAGAGAGTCGACTTGAAGTCATCAAAGGCAGTCTTGGCATGCTGGAAATGCAGAGGCAGCTGTTTGCAGGGCTGCCACCAAAATCCTGGAGGAAGTATGTCTTGCCCGAGTTTCGAAACTGCACATATACTCTGTTGGAATACCGGCTAACTTTCGTTTCCCTTCTTAATCTAGTTGGCACTTGTTCTACGAGTTTCGACGCTGTGACGCTGATTGCAACCATTTACATATTGTTCCCTTACGAGAATGCCGAGTATCGAGAACTGGCGCTGCAGCATTGCCACTGGACGGTTGAGCGGTTTGCAACCATGAAGGACATGAATCCCTTGGCCAAGTCGGCGATAGGAGTTCTCCGCGCAGTCGTAGCCAGACTGGTCAAAGCCATTGGAAATTGCGCGCCACCATCTTCTATCGGCGCTTCTGCTGATACCCTACGCAACGCCTCTGATACGCCTCTATCGACAACGAGGACCCTGGGGTCGACGCCGGCAAGTTCAATCGGTAGGGGTTCGATCGGCCGGAGCTCAGCCGAAGGGAGTGTCAAAGTGTCCTCTGAGCTGGTGTCGCCGGCGGTGGCGGCCCCGTCTACCGGAGAGGATGGGTCGGCCGCTTTCTCGTCAATGATGCCTGGCGGATGGGAGATGCCGCAAGATGGAAATGGCTTCCCCGGCATTGCGCCCTTCTTCGCGATGGGGGATCTCATCTACAAAGAGCTGACGGTAGACCAGGACGAAGAAGTCGCATTGAAGAGCGACACGGAAATGCTTGGGGACGATTCATTCCTGTGGCAGTTTGAGGGTGGCTTTGGGCAAGATACAGTGTGGCAGCTCTTCAACCAGCATCAGCCAGGTAGCAACGAAACTGGCTGAGACGGGAGGCCTTTTGAGGATAGCGTGAATGTGCCGTGCTGTTTGAATGAATTGAAGGGACTAGCGGTGATGACACGATGGAACGGGCCAGGAGAGAAGCGGAAAAGAGTTTGATGAGGTGGCTGACTCTGTGCTACTACACTAGCAACTAAGCTGGAGGCTTCTGCTCGTTTTTTCTGAGGCACACAGAAAGAATTCAAGCGGCTGAGTCTTTGGGGGACAAGGATGATTGGTTCCAAGGCCGGCAAACGAACGCTTGTTAATGCGCAGAGCCGTTTGAAAACGAGCAGACCAGCGTCCCTAGCTTCCAGCTTTGCTTCCCCCTGCTAAGGGCACAGGCAAGACTGCATACGAGTACCACCAAGTCACCGCTACAGCTTGGAGGTGATCAAGACCACAGCTTCAAGTTACCTATTATTATGAGTAATGCATCGTACTGGCACAGAGAATGTCTGCACCCAGGATCGCCTTGTTCTGCTCAGAAAAAGAAAAGAAAAGTACAAACAGGCAGAGTACAATATCAAACGTCAACGCATGGAATAAACGCCTGCGCTAGTCTGCTCTGGGCCGTGTTTTACCGCTGACTGCTGCGAACCCCAGCTTTTGCGCAAGACGGAAGCATCAGAGGTTACTTTTAATAGAACGCTGTTGGATGGTGACATGCTTAATTTTAAGCCCTCAAGTATCAATTTAATACTCTCTAAGTTCAATTTTAAGTCCTCAGGTTTAATTTAAATCCCAGCCTTAGGATCAGTTTAAAGACGTTGGGATTAATTTTAATCCTCATGGTTATCATGAATGGCGAGCAACGACGCCCCTCTAGTTCCAACTTGTACTTGGTGGACACCGCGCAAGCAAGCAAATAAACCAACCTGGAAATCCTTCTATTCAATAGTGCACTACCCCGGACAACCAACAAACAAAAGCTGAAATTGGCATTAATTCATTCAGCCTCAATCAGTGATTCATTGCTCAGCTTCTTCTTTTTCATTCCAAAGGAAGGAGGCTCGGCAACAGTGCAAACACGTGCGACACCGCTATTGCGAACCACTATAACGGGTGGCCGCAGTGCACTGAAACAGTACTCAGCTCGGTTTTTAGAGGGCCAAAAAAATCTACCTGAATCGCCACACTTTTTATTCTCAACAACAACAATCACACATTCACAATACATAATATCTTTCTTCTTTTCCTATTCGTTCATCCTTACCATCTTCCACCAGCAAGTCAAATATAATACATATATAACGGAAGAAGCTCTTCTTCATCTTACCTACTTCTTATTTCTTTCACACGACTTATCTGCCTAGCGCTCTCACTAGACAAAGGCAGAAAAAAATCGATTTCAACATCCTTCGCAACAGCGGCAAAGAAGATAGAAAGGAACACACGCACACACAAAAAAGAAATTTCAATCATCTAAGATGGCAGATAAGATGAATTCGTACATTGGGCCGGATGCTATTCAGAGTTTTGTCAACCGATATCATGCGCTGCGAGATTACAATGACACTTCGGAGAATTTAATCAAGGTGGGTGGATTTTTTTCTTCTATGCCCCTGCTCTGATGATATTTGACGATGCCTTCTTTTTGCTCTTTTCTGAGCTCAACACTGGAGTGCGAATGAACTGAAATAGAGCTACTTGCCTTAATTCTCTTCATTTCTACTCTTCACTTCATTTGAATAAATGACCTCCAGCGAAATTCATCATGTTCTTCTTCTAACAATGTTCACACTCTTCAGGAACTCATATTACACTGCGATCGTGTCGAAAATGAACTCCGCAAGGAGAGCCAGAGGCTGGTCAACTCTCAGATGAACCTTGCAGATGCAGTCAATACCCAAAGGGAGCTGCTCCAGCGCGTTCAGCTGTGTGAAGCTCGCGAAGAAAGCGCACATGACAAGACGAGCAGAGAGATGGACAAAGTAAGGGTATGTGAAACCTCTCCTCTTTTTCTCTTTTTTGAACAAAGTGCAAGATACNNNCGAATATCTAATTGCAGNAATCATAATCCTTACGTCATGGTCTTGATAGACGGCGATGGTCTCGTGGTACGTTGCGCTGTTGAAATCTTTTCCCAAAGAGTTGAGACTAACTTTCTTTTCTCATTTGATTTCCAAGATGCATGGATCAAACAAGGCCTTGAAGGTGGTAAAAAGGCTGCCAACGCCCTGCTATCGGCTGTGCTAGAAATGTTTGGCGACGAGGATGGAGATTTGCAAATTTTAGTCAAAGTTGTCGCCAATCTTTCGGGACTCGCCAAGGCGATGCAGCGGGATGGCTGCATAGACAATCCGAGCCTCCTGAAAGACTTTACGCTTGGATTTACCCAAGCCAAGGCCACTTTCGATTATGTTGACGTTGGCTTCGGAAAAGAAAGAGCAGATTTGAAAGTCAAAGGTATGATGAAGAATGAAGAGCTCACCCAGAAAAGCAAATGCCAGTGCCCATGGAGCNNNCTTTGTTTTGTGACAACTCAGAAACGGCGAGATGGCACCTGCGGAATCACAACTGTCGGCATATCCTGTTGGGTATTTCACACGATGCTGGCTATGCGCCCTTCCGACGAAACCGTTCAGAACGAGGCCACTAGGCAGAGGATCAGCATCATCGAAGGCTTCGCTACGGTGCCTGAGCTTGTCGCCACCAAAGTTGGCATAACCAAACTAGGCAACGGTCTCTTCCGCGACGACAAACTCTTTGACAAATTCCCTTCCTCCTCGCGAGCAGTTTCAGCACCCAGCCAACCGACGAGCGCAGCGGTTTTGACTCAGACGGTTGTAAACGCAGCATCTAGGACGGCAAGCCCAGCCATCAGCGCCAGCAGCTCCAGTCAGACTCGCACTCCGATCATCTCCTATGCAGATATCGTGTCGAGCGCCAGCCCGCCGCCGCAGATCACGCTCCCCTTGGCACGAAAGCCGACGCAGACGGCATCTTGGCGGGATAAGCCCCAGGCGCGCGCTCAGTCGGAAACACATTACATGTTGATCCCGCCGACCACGCCCGATAACTGGAATCCCGGCGCTCGCGGCTTCGACAAACCCATTAGAGTCAATACCCTGATTTTAGACGTCATCAAGAGACGAAAGGATGGCGACAAGCTATGCAACAATCACTACCTCCGAGGGCCTTGCGCTAAGAAGGATATCTGCCCGTTTGCTCACGACTACAAGATTAGCGACGAGGAAATGAAGGCGGTTGCTGTCTTGGCCCGCCAGAATCCGTGCTCTTCTGGTCAGTTCTGCGAACTCGATGATTGCATATACGGCCACCATGTAAGTGATACATCTTCTAGTGAAACCGGAGAAGAAGTTGTTGCGCGGTATTGCTCACATTCGCTTNNNCAGTGTCCCAGCATCCGAGATGGTATTTGCCAGCACCCATTTTGCAAATTTCCGGAGGAGGCTCACCCTCCCGGGACGACTTTCAAAAACCAGTATATTACCGCCAACTTACTTAACTAGAAGTCGGGGAGTACGGAATCTATGGCATACGACCCGATATTTACGATTCGAGAATAATGAGAGAACCTAAGACCTCGTGATACGAAACTAATGAGAGAGCTTGAGACAAGATTGACATCGCTGGGGAGAAAGACGTTGCTTATAAGAAACTTTGGAGTTTGGGGCTTTTGTTTTTCTTGATCTACCCATGATACGGCTTTTTGTGAATTTGGGGCACTTCTACCTTTGTCAAGTAACGTTTAGTGAGTACGTAGTAATTATACAGAGAGTGCATAATTCTTTCTCCCCATTTATTATCATTGCTTTGCTCATCTAGAGGCTGAAGTATAAGAGCATGTGCTCCCTTTATATAAAACAGAGTTCCAGCTATGATGGTACAGTCAAGGTACCTGTGGGAAACGCCATCTCTCACCAAGCAGTAGTGAGTGCCCCGGGTATTCCCCAGGTACAGCCAATTGACCCCACCAACCACTTCCAGCGACGACCCCACCATTGAATCTGGCAACTGGCAATATCAAAATTCCCAACTTCAACCTTCCACCTCAACCTCTTTTTATCCTTCATCGCATCACCACTCGCTTCCCTTCTCTCTCACTTCTCTCACCTCTCTCTCCTCCTTCTTCCTCATTATCTCCTCTTCCCTCTACAAACTCCGCGCAAACCCCCAATTCCTCGCCCACAATGTCTCACCCACGGGTAGAAGAGGTCTCCGACAGCGACCCCGACATGATCTCGGACCCCGAAGAAGTCGACCTCGACGACTTTGCCGAATCAGACATTCTGCGCGCCCGCCCCTCCGGCCAACAGCAGCAGCACCGCGCTGAATCCTCCGACGATGAAGACGAGGAAGACATCGCCGCCAGCGTCCCCGCCCACATCCTCAACCCGCTGTCCGGCCCCCAAACATCGACGCTGCCCCCGACGGCCGACCGCTCCGTCTACAACAGCTTCCAGTGCCTCTACCCCGTCTATTTCGACGCCTCGCGGTCCCGCGCCGAGGGCCGCCGCGTCTCCTCCGCCCTGGCCGTCAAGAACCCGCTCGCCCGCGAGATCGCAAACGCCTGCTCCCGCCTGCGCCTCCAAACGCTGCTCGAGCCCGAGAAGATCCACCCCAAGGACTGGGCCAACCCGGGCCGCGTCAAAGTCGGCCTCAAGAAGAGCCCCGGGTCCGCAGACATTTCCAACAAGCACCACCTGTACGTCCTCGTCGCGAAGCACCTGCGCGAGAACCCGACGACGGAGAACTCTCCCGGTCTGAGGCTGCGGTTTGGCGGGCAGATTCAGCCGCCGGAGGGGAAGCCGTATCCTAAGCCTGCGGTGCCGCGCGGGTGGAAGATGGGCGAGTATTTGCCGTATTTGAGCGCGGCTATGACGGGAGGAGGTGTTTCGGAGAATTTGTTCAAGGATATGATGAAGGAGATGCAGGGAGGTGCTGATCCTATGGCTGCGTTGATGGCTAGCCAGGGTGGAGGCGGCATGAGCGGTTCTGAGGAGAGCACGAAGAAGAAGAAGAAGGATAAGAAGGGCAAGGGGAAAGCTTAATGAATTGACGGGATGGGAGTGAATGAGATGGAGGACGGTTAGTCTAATACCCTGATGGGGGAAAGAAAAAGGGAGGAGATTTTGTACAATTTACGCATATGGTTCGTCCAGAGTCAAGAGAGGATTCTGTGATGATGGCGATGTTAAATGACTTTTCAATAATGATGAATTCGTAATGATTCAGTGAACATGGACTAGAACTATTGGAAAGTGAAAGACTTACACCATCATGTGAATATATCTACGAGTAACTAGGTAGTATAAACCTATTTCCACAATTATCTCTATCTTTCACACATATTACACCCACAAAGGACCACCTCAACATACACCAGTCCAAAACACACACAAGAATTCCATATCATCGCATCTATTCATCACCACCAATTCCCCTTTTTGTGTTTCTATCTTCGTTTGCATCGCTCGCTTCGCTCGCTCCAGCACAACCAGCGCATCGAATCTCAAAATCTTGAACACATACAAGAATCTTCGTAACGGTACATATAAAGCTAAGGTACATACAGGACAACCTCAGGGGGAGTCGGCTAAGCAAACAGGGGGGTATACAGAAGAGCTTCAAATCTCCCATTGTCTACAACCACTCACACCAGTAAAACAAAAAGAAAAAAGCAACAGAAAACAATGAACAAAAAGGTTCAAAAAAGCAAAAAGTGTAAAGAGTCGTTTCTTTTTTGCGGTTCATACACACATATGTAATCAGAGGCTTCATTATACAGCAGCAAACTTCCTCGTGGCGGCTTGCAAAGCATCCCACTCCTGCGACCCAACAATCTGCACACTGTCTCCCGAGTACGTCGTCAACTTGCCCTGCGCGGCATCGCGAGGCAGTCTGATTCTCAGCCGGGCCGCAGCGTCTCGCTTCGTGCCGGCCTGTTGCTTCTCTCTGCCGATGCTGATGCTGCGATCCTGAGCGAACAGCATGTCTGTCTTTTTGAGCACCGACTCCTGCCAAGTCCTCCAGGCCTCGAGCTCTTCTGTCTGCTTCGCGGCGTGATACTGTGGTGTCGTTCTAGCAGGTCGCCAGGCCAGCTTCTGCTTGGGCGCGGCATTGAGGTCGAAGACGGTGGCCGACGTTGCCATCTTGAGGAGTTCTCCAAGCACATCCTTGCCCTCAGCAACCACCAAAGCCTTGCGCTGCTGCTCTGAGCTGGGTTCTTTCTTCAGAGGCTCAGAGAGCCACTCGTAGTCTTGCTGCTCCTTCATGCGCGCACGACGATTGTCATCACGCAGATAACGAACTGCTGCTTGCAGACTTTCAATATCCTTCTTCAACGCATCCATCTCGCGTGCCGTAGCAACAGCCCGCTCCTGACCGGCCTTCATGTCCGCAGCATCAGCGCCATCAGCATATGCTCTGCTGTCGCTGGCAATCTTCTTCCACTTGTCTCGCTCCGACTCGAGGTTCTTGAGTTCTCGGTCTTGCTTCTCAATGTCTTCCTTGAGGCTAGTAACATGGCCATTGACCTCCTCAAGCTCGGATTGCAAGCTGCCAATGCGCTCCACATTGGCCTGGGCATCACGCATCCGAGACTCGAGCGTCTCAATCTTGAGGACAGCTGTGCTAAGATGTTCATCTCGCTGCGCAATCGTCCGGCGGACTTCATTGTGCTCAGCCTTGAGCCTTCTGAGCTCCTCCTCAGTGTCCACGGGAACTGTCTTGAGGATTCTGAGTTCTTGAGCACGAAGACGCCAAGGAGACGGGCTAACATCATAGTCGTGAGTTTGGTCCAAATCGGCGGCGAGCGAAGCCAGATCAGAAATCTGCTCGGTAGCGACCTTGAGCTTGTTAAGATAGCTGGAAAAGAGGTCGGACTCGTTGGTCTGTGTAGACTCGAGAACAGCCTGGCGGACGACATCGTTGACTTCGCTGTAGGTGAAGGGTTCGTTTCGGCCCTCGTCATGGGTGAGGAGCTTATGGATGCCGAGGCCAATATCACGAGTAAGGCGCGCGAGCTCTTGGGTCAGAGTCTCGCATTGTTCAAACGCGCCCTTGGTGTCCTCGCCCAGCGAGAGAGATCGTGCCTTGAGGTCTTCCAGAGCACGAACCGCCTTTCCGGCAAAGACCTTGGTGCTTCTGGTCTGCGTGATGGCGAGGTCAATCTTCTTGGCGAAATGCTGTGCCAGCTCGTCTTCTTCACCTGCGGCCGGGATAGCCCGCTGCACCATGCTTCGAATCACATTGAAGGCAACAGTTGCCGAATCAAGGTGGCTTTGAACAATAAGAGCTCTCATGTGAATGTCATCAGCAAAGGCAGCGATGCCACTGGAAATGTGTACCTCGCCAAGGTGAGACATGAGCGAAATGGTGCGCTGGAGTTCGTCGGCGCACTTCTGCTCCTTCAGCTCGTCTCGTCGCAGGCCATCAATCCAGCTGTTCAGCGCACGTTCAACGGGCTCCAGCTCCAGCAGAGAGTTCTGGTACTTGGTAAATTGCTCAATAGTGCAGTGGCTAATGTCGTTGACAAAGCGATCGCACATGGAGGAAACCCAAACAAGCTTGTCGATAGCCTCACAGCCGGCAAGAACATCATCCTCATGGCCTGGTTCGGGCTGTCCGTTGACCCGCTCCCGAATGAAGCCGTTGACAAGGTTTGCCTTGAATGCCAATCGGCGGAATCGCAGGAGAGCAAGAACCGAGTCCTGGTCATCTCGGTAGCTATCAGGAAGGAATAGTTTAAGAATTTCCAAGTGTTGTTCGGCCTCTTGAGCTTCAAGTCGTCTCAACTCGAGGTCAATCGTCTTGACTTGGGCCTTGGAGGCAGAAATCTGGAGCTTCATGTTCAGGTCCATCATGGCCCTTGAGCGGTCGTTGAGCTTCTCGGACTCGCCCTCGGTGACGGCCTGGGAGGCCCGCATGTCATCCAGGTCGCTCTGCAAGTTGGTAACGAGCTCTCGGAATCGTGATAGAGTGTATTCCATATCGCCCAAGTTAGCATCTTGTTGTTGTGCTCGTCTTGCCTGTTCAGCAATGACGCTGTCCCTGAAATCAAGCTCTTCCTGCATCTCCTTTTCGTTTTGAACATGGTTAATCTCAAGTTCGTCGTTGATCTCCTTGAGGTTTTCCAGGTCCTCAATGACAGCCTTGAGCTCCTCGATTTGCTCTGACATGCTCATGTTCCTTTCCGTCAGGTCCTCAATCATGTCTTCAGCACCAAGTGCGGTGTCTAGCTGCTGGCGCAAGTCTTCTACAGCCGACTCTGACTGTGCCAGCTTCTCCTTGGCTGTGGTGTGTTCCTCTTTCAGGGTATTGAATTCCTTAAGTTCCTCCTCCATGCTCGCAATTTGGTCTCGGAGCTCCTGCTCCTGCTCTTGCGTGAGATCTCGCAGTCGTAGCAGCGCCTCTCGTAATCGTTCATTGGTGCGCTCCATTTGCAGCCAACCCGTGCTAGCACGCTCTTCCGGGGTCATACCCTTGCTATACTCGGCGTTTTCTTCTTTCAAAATGTCGAGTTCCAATTGCAGCTCCTCAGCCTTTTCTTTCAATGCATCCACCTCCATCTTCAGAACCTCAGACGTCTCTTCGGCCATTTCTCGATCCAGGGTGGCCAGTTCCAGGGCAGTGTCATGCTCCGCTTGAAGAGCCTCGACCGATTCAAATCTCGCTTCGGCCTCCTTGATGGCCTTTCTTAGGTCTGTGTTTTCTTGTTGGATAGGTTGATATTTCTGCTGTAGCTTTTGAATGATGCCTTCAAATTTGTCTCTTTCTCCTTGAATTGTGTCCAGCTGCTTCAGCTTGTCCCGGTCTTCAACCCGTTTCCGTTCCAGAACCTTGAGCTTCGCCTTGAGATCTTCGATTTCCCTGCTCGCGGCAGTGCTACCAATGGAGGACCGCGATGAACCAGCCGCCGCAGGCTTCTTTAACGAAGCCGCTATAGAAGGTACGGAAGACTCGGCCGCAATCCTCTCCAGCGCATTGGCCCTCCCAGCGGAAGGGCTCGTCGGTTGCGGTGAGAGTATCTCATCCTCCTCGGCTTCAATGGGCGAGCTAAGAAGCTCATCGGATCTGGTGGCCGAACTCGAGTCCCGTCCCCCTGANGAGCTGGTAGAAGTCCGGCGGCCGGATTCGGGACGCGACACACCCTTGGGGGCCGTGATACCGCCACGTCCGCTGATGGGTCTCGTTGGGGCACTTCCGGATCGCGAATGAACTGACGATACCGACGACTGTCGCACTGACGATCGCTGGCCAGGTTGAGGAGCCGGAGGAGGTCCCATGGACGTCCGGGTGCTCGGCAGGGCGGTGCGAGGTTTGCCCGCGGCAGATGGCACCCGGACGGTTGAGGGTGTCCCCGTTCGAGAAACGCTAGCACTCGACGAACCGCTAAGCTGTTTGGTAGGAGATTTAGAAGGCGACTTAGTTTCTCTGTTAATACGGACATCTAGATCGAGGGCGCANNNACTTACCCGCAGGTTGCTCGACGATTGCGACGGCTTGTGGTGAGGGACCGGGCTGGGGCTCGGCGCGTTGATGCTAGGCCTCCTCTTGTTGAGATTGGAGTCGGCGCCAGAAATCGAAGCTCTGCCCACGGTAGGGTGGAATCCAGACGGTCTGGCGGCCGGTTTGCGAGCTGCTGCGGCGGGCTTGGGAGCGGCGGGCTGCGCGATGATGGTGGCCATCATGGGCTTGACAAACATGCCGTAGCCCATGGGGCAGTCAAAGTATCGCTCGCCCTGGACGCTGCCATCGTTCTTCCCCGTCTTCTCCTCGAGCTCGACGCCGATCCATTCGCCCACCTGGAAGTGAGTCGGGCCCGCAAACCGCACAATAGCCTTACGGCCATCGTTGAGCAAGACGGTCTGCCCAGGCTTGAAGTCCGGCATTATGTCGACAGGTCAGAGGGGAGATGTTGCATCATGAGGCTCGCGGCGGTCGGGGATGGGCGCCTGCTTGTCTGGTTTTCGAAGTATTTTGCTTGCTTGCCGTCGAGATTGGCGTCCAAGCGGGAGTTCGATAGCTGTAGGTCTGGATGAGCTAGCGAGGGACTGGAAGCAGAGGTATTAAGCAATACTTGTATGGAGGTTAAAGTGGAGGTAAGTCGCGTTGGATTGCTGTGCGCGAGAGGACAAGGGCAGGGAGGATTCAAAGGTGCGTCTTGTACTGGGTACATGCTTGGAGGAACTCCCCTTCGCTTGTGCAGCTTTCAGGGAGCTCTGCGAACCGCTGAGCCGCTAAAAGACTGCATAGAAACCCCGCTATTGGCTCACGCTAGGATGCAAGGAGAGAGCTTAAAGTAACAGGTACTTCCATAGCTCTAACCATTGTGCTAAATCCGCTGCTTCTATAAAGGCGGTCTTGATCACCGCCAAACTGTTCATTCATGATGAAGTCAGGGTAGAAGTATACACAAAGTATGGATACAGTTATTTTTAGACGCTCCTGATAACAAAGCATCGAAATATGTAGACATTGGGAGAACCTGACTTGTTGAGGCAAAGATAAAAGATATTTCTGCTGTTCAATGTAATAAACAGTGCAAAGAAGAGAGACTCATTGCCAGTTATTTTTAGCAGCTACCTCTTTATACAGTAGGCGATGTCGTCTTTTCTTTAGAGCCATCCTTCCAAAAATTACCAGAATGATTGTCAAAGATCATATCAAAAAACAGAAATATACCTATTTATACTCCACAAAGGGATCACATTCATCTACCTTGATGGATGCTGGTGGTGTCAAAGGAGCGGGTCATTTTGACCAGATGGATCACAATAACTCTACCGAACATCGCTGCCGGTTCCATTGATATCGATATTGAAAATGAAACATAGCATTTATTTTTTTCTGAGTGTAGAATAAGCAGATCTCTTCATCAACTGGAGGCAAATACATACTTGGTACTAAAGTAGGTGGTATCACAAGGTTTCTTGTAACACCTCAACCTGCAATCACCTCCACACGAAATTGCTATTAAGTAAAAATTAAACGAAACAAAATCTCTCAATTCTTTTAGACTAGAAGGGTATAAGCTCGCCCCAGCCAGGATCGTAGCTTTGGTTGCGCTACTAAGGTCACCTCCATCAAACATATTTGGTGACTTTGATTCATTGAAAGCACAATAATATACAAATGCTATTTGCGTATTGTGCTTTATACATTCCTCTAGTCCATTCTTATATTTATATTACCCTATGAATTCTGATACCCAAATTTTAGTCAATTCATGTTTCTCATTCTTACTACAATCAAAGCATCCGCCTAAGGGTATAAACCTCTATGACTTTTCTTCCAGGCGCCTATGTATACTGTAGTTCCCAAGAGATGGCCATGATGGAGTTTGTGGCAGCGGCGGCTCAAGAGTAGGAAGAGGCGGAGGATCACCAAACCCTGAACTCTGTCGCGTATCTGTACCCTGCTGCCAAGAGGGTGGTGGTAGAGTAGAAAGGCTTTGTGATCTAGGAAAGGACGCAGGCTCGGGCACAGCAGACGTCGCCAATCTCTCATGAAACGCCAATTCTGGGCGTCTTCCATTATCAAAATCGGGGCCGATTGCACAAT
Source organism: Trichoderma sp. BMH-0061 (assembly GCA_030015385.1). NCBI lineage: Eukaryota > Fungi > Ascomycota > Sordariomycetes > Hypocreales > Hypocreaceae > Trichoderma > Trichoderma sp. BMH-0061. The sequence goes on from JARWZN010000004.1 coordinate 3,526,142, forward strand.
AGTCTCCGGCGTCGTTTGTTCGGCGTCGTCTCCTGTCCGGTGATGCTGAGCCGTAGTCTCTGGGACTTCGAGGTTCCCTTTGCTCGATTATTCTATGAAGAGATGGCGTAATGCCACTCTGTCGAGGAGGGAGAGTGTTTGGGAGAGGTGGCCAAGAGTGTGGCTCTGAATTCCTATGGCCTGCTAACGACAGAGGGGTTGTGAACGAATTTTCAGCCGAGGCTGCGAAAGGGGTGATTGGAGTCGGCAAGGTTCGTGGTGTTCGCGGTGTTCGTGGCCCCTGATACCCCTGCGGACCTCGAGGCCCCCGTAGTGCCTTCGGTGTTCTGGAGGACGGCGAAGACTGTGAAGATCCTACGGATTCTGGAGACCGTGGTGATCCTGGTGACTCTGCAGATCGTGTCGTCTTATTCTGTCGACCACCACACTTGGAACACCGATAGCTTTGCTTTCCCTGAGACTTTGGTCTGCGGTTTGGCTTATATCGATAGCCGGGATATTTGAGCCCATGCATTTTCTTCTCTTCGTCTGCCAGTTCCGTCCAGACTCTACGCTCCTCTTCTCCTAAGCGTTTCCACATGGTTCCAATGATTTTGGATATCTCAGGGTTGGATGAACCCTTGTTGTCCTTCGCCACTGCGCTTTGGTGGTACTGTCTATACAACATAAAACCTATGGTTGGAAGATCTCAGTCAGCAATGATCCTCGACAACATCTGTTCAGCGATAATCCGCTAAAGATGTTGGCTCATACCCCTGGGTATTGTTGCCACGATAATGAATCAACTAGAAAGACCTCAACTTACTATTTCGGGGCCTAGGTGGCTCCTTGGGACATTTGCAGTCAAAGTCTTCGCTACCGTCAGTCTGCAATGAGGATGAGATGCTAAACTTCCGATCTTCGTGGTTCGTGCTGAATGTCCCGTGAGATATAGTTAGCCTCCGGCTGATGGGGCTTGAAGAGTTCTGCAAGCCTCTGGTCACTGCGTCGGAGCTGCCTCTCCGAGAAATGTCATCAAAATCATTCATGCGAGATCGAGTTTGACGCATATCCCTATGCAGTCCAGTAGGGCTTGAAGAGTTGTGCAAGTCTCTAGCCATCTCGTCAGAGCTTCCCCTCCACATCAAATCTGCACTCTTATGAGGCTGTGCCGTGACCGTATCCATACGCCGTCCTGCAAAGGTTGGAGAGTATTGCGAGTCTCTCGAAAATGCAGGGGGTACTCCCCTGTAGGCTCTATCATCAAGGTGGCTTCCGTTCTGAAAAGGCGAGGCCAGCGGCGTTTCAACCCGTTTCCACTCGACTGCGTATTCAGATTCTTGGGGATAGCGAGACGAAGCTGTATCCGTATACTGTGGAGGGAGATTAGAGGCCTGTCGACCTCTATTCTCTTCCCGAGATCTACTAGTGTGATCGGTAGGATGGCTGTGATATTGGAATGGGGACGGATCAGGCTGAGCTCTGTGTTCCCAGGGTGTCCGGGCTGGAGCAGCACGTAAATGTCGTCCTGTAGGGCTTGAAGAGTTCTGTGAGCCCTCAAACACTGGTTGGGGCTTGCTGCTTTTGGCCATCCCGTCAAGATAGTCGCGATCATGGAACGTAGCCATGTCTAAACGTCGCCGGCGTGTCGAAGACAGAACATGAGGCGTAGTATAATAAAGATCTGATGGAGGATGTTTTGTATGAGATAATCCAAGACGAGTAGAAAGGCTCCCGAGCTATGTGTAAACGGCTTGAGTCTATTGTTTCCGAGCAACAATGGAACAACAAGGGAGCATGCAGAAACCCTAGGGAAGCTCAAACAAATTGCAGTAAAACAACAACAGCAAACGAAGCCTCAAGTTGAAGGTAGTATTAAAATAGTGACAAGAGGGCCCTATCAAAAAGTTGGGGCTTCGGAAATTGATAGGGGAAACAAAAGGGCAGTGAGAGAAGGTGGAACAGATTAACAAGCCCGGGGATTGGTGAATGTCGGAGGATGCCATTCACAATAGCGCTGCTCTTTCCCGTCGACAGCCGCCACTGGATACTCTATGATGAGTGGTCGAGGACACCCCTGCATGTCTCAGTAAATGTCTTGATCAGAGAAGGTCGTAAGGCCACTTGACGGCTCCGCCTATGTCGAGGACAACACGAGGAGCAGCGTGTCCGGAGGGCTCGAGAGAAGACGGGGGCAAGGGAGATGTTTGAGTCGTTGATCGAGATGGACGATGGCACTAAATAAGGATACAGAGATTGATAAAGGAAATTTGAATGTAATGACTGCGCAAATAAGAGCTTTGTGGCCCGTATATGGTCCTCGAGGTCTTGCGGTCTGTTGATTCCCTCGTTTTCCCATCCACCTCCGTCACTCAGTCGCAGAATCTCGACCGGCCAACAATCGACGACGTCGAAAAAAGGGGGAAGAGGAAAGTAAAAGACGCAGAAGCATGTGCCTCTTCTGCTCGATCGCTGCTCTCAGCAAGATGCGCGCACGTCCGCACACGGGTGGTCGCGACAAAAAGCCCCGGCTAGGCAGCTGAACCTTTGTTTCGTGAGATCGTTACTGTGGCTCTTCGTCTCTTCTTCCTTCTCTGGTTTCTTGGCCCCAAAACATTCTTCCTCTTCACAATGGCCTTCTGATTCGCTTCTCAAAGACACTGACTCCATAGTTGCGCCCAGGCCGAGTTCAGGTTCGTCTCTCTTCCTCCGGGGCTTTTTCTTACCACCCCTCCCCCCTTCCGAACCCTCGTCCAAAGACGGACAATGCCGTCTTTGGAATGCGCGCCATCTGCCCTCTGGAATGCTACCTTGTGAGACAAAGACAGACGATTCAAGACAAGAGCCCAAGCAAAAGTTTCTACTACACGTGATGATGGACCTTCTTCAGCGTTGCGTCCGACTCCGCCGCCTCTCTTCCCCGTTCTAGTGCGAATCCGCACGCATATCGCCATCCATCTTCGGCCACGAGGCGTCCTATAGCGTCAATACTACTCCGTAACGTTGCCATATCTTCACGCCCATGCTTCTAGACAACGCAGCGAAACAAAGAGGAAGGGGTGGAGCGCGAATCATGGCTCTCGGTCTTCAACGTTCTTCTCCACACTGGCTCGGTCTGGCCTCTTCTCTCCCTAAAGGCCCACGATGTCTCGGGGAGTTGGGCGTGCGGCGTAAGGGAGGCCGACACTGTTGTAGAAATATGCAGGACAATCTTGTTACATTGGCCACCTAAGAAACACGGCTTGCCCGCCATTTCAGATACTTTCGTCCAAGCCCAATAGTTTGCCAGGGCTGTCTAGCCCCCGTACTCATACTCCGTACATCGCGCAGAAAACAGCCAAACCAAAAAAGAAAAAAGAAACACACGAGTGTCTAAGGATTTCTGTTGAATCCGTCGTGACCTATAAACCAGTGGCGCTATCGGCACACCGCCCAGCGTCATCTTTCACAATGAGATCCTCCCCCTTCACCCGATCTAGCCCTGCTTCGTCTACAGCTTCTCAAAATCAAGGTTACAGATAGCCCCGTCCCGCTTCGCTAGCAAGAAGCGAGGCGCTACGGCGGGCGTCGAGGAAAAGATCTTCGCACTCGGACACATCCTGGACGTCAATCTGAGTACGGCCATTCGCCTTGGCAAGAATGCTGTTGGCATCACACGTCAGCTCTCTGTGTCTCATGTGAGGGACCTATTCATTCACGACCATGGGACTCACCTTGAGGGTGTCAGCAGTTGTAGGCAGTATCTTAAGCTGACACGGACACCGTGCTCGGAAATTTTGTCAATGGCAGCGTCCGTAATAGACACACCCTCTGTTGTAGCCCGAAGCTTGACAATCTTCTTGATCTCCTCTGCCGAGTATGGGGAGGTGGGGATGATGAGCATTCGGGCTAGGAAGTCGGGAGGAATGCCATGAGCCGCGACAACGTCGTCGGTACCTCTTATTGTGGACATTCCACGGTTAGATGCCAAAACGACAATGGGAGCGAGGTGTGATTCCAGTGCTCGGTTTAAATAGGTGAAGCACTCCACGTCAAGCATGTGAGCCTATTGTAATCCAGTGTTAGCGTCTGATACCAGTAGATTTCGGCCCCTTCTCTCTCTCTTTCCCAGCATAAAGACATGGGGAAAGGATTTACCTCGTCGATGAATAGGACACCTGGGACTAATTCGGCTACGCCTTGATCAATGTACTTTCCGACAACCTTGTTGATCTCGGCACGTAGTTTGTCGGTGATCTCTGTCATCTTAGGCTTCATCAGCTGGCCCATCATGCTCATGATGTCTTGGCCGCCCTGTGGTCTAGCGTTTGCAACATCAAGATCATGCAATGTGACGTCCTGCACGATTTCCTTCTTCTTGTGCACCTCGCCCTTGGGGATAGGCACGTATTCTTCGGCTTCGAGATCGAACTCGGTGGCATACGCATCGGATCGTCCCACTCTCTTGCAAGCTCCAGTGTTCGCCTCGATGTAGATGACGTCGCCAACAGTGACTCTCTCCTTCTGAATGGCCTCGTAAATGCTAGGGTCGAGTCGAAGCTTCTTCTGGCCCTTGGCACTCTTCAATCCAATCAGCAGAGTGCTGATAGTCTTTCCGTAGCCGCCCAATGGGTTCTCCGCCTCTTCTGGTGTAAGTTCGGTAACCTCGCCCTCGTATACCTCCTTCGTTTCCCGGACCTTGAGGCCAATCGCTCTTCGGAAGTTCTCCATCAAGACTTCGGTCTTCTTGACTTCGGACGAGTAGATCTCGCTGCCAACGATCGGGCAAAAGGGAATCTTAGTACCCAATTCCTGGCTAATCGCAAGCGCCAGAGCTGTCTTTCCGGTTCCTGGGCCACCAGCTAGCAGAACACCTCGACCGGCCATCCTGTGAGCTCGAATCAGATCGACAACGACGCCACATGACTGGATTGGCGAAGTAGAAAAAAATCGTCAGCAGGCTGCAGTAAAAGAAAAGAATGCCAGGTGTAGAGACCGCTTACCTCTCGTGCGGGAACCTGGCCAACAAAGCCAGCAGCTTGTGTGTCCGCATACCCATCAGACTTCAGCCCCAAGCCCTTGATGTGCGTATGGGCTGCGGTGCGGTTATCGCGTTTGTTGCCCTTGACCTCGCTGATCTGAACCATCTTGGCTATGCGAGACCGGTTTCGACGTCAATGGTAAGAAAGAAAGAGGTGAAAAGTAGAAGCTCGACCCTAGACCTAGAACGAAATGTGGTTGGAGTTGTGATTTTATAGCATATCCGGGAAACAAGCGGAATTGCCAGAGGCTAGAGTCGATGATCTTGATTTTTTGCGATTGGATCGCAACCCTGCAGCTATCGAGTTACCAAGCGCGGCGTCGCGACTCTTAGCTCAGCTCGGCACGTGATCCGAGTTGCTCATATCCAGCAACCGCAACTGGCCTACCCTAAAGCCGTGAGCTTGAACAGTTATTTTTCCAGTTATTATCCACCTTTTACGTTTTGTTATGAATTCCACCTTTCTAATTTCGAAGATTATCTAATTTTTCTAGTTGGATATATCAAAAATTACCGTGTCACACTGGGGTGGCAACAGGAGTAGATATAAGAAGACGTAGCTATTACAACAAGTCAAGGAAATAGTAACGGGGACTAATACTGAGTAAAGGAGGAACCTTATATACAAGTAGGCGCTTAGGAATAGTGCTGTGATAGATAAACATTTGGCCAAAGGAATGTAAACTCTCTTAAATGCTATAAACTGCATTAATTTATGTCTACCAAGATTGCATGCGATCCATCCATCCAATTCGTTAAAACATCAAAATCATGAACTCTACAAGAAGTATGCAGATCAAACTCTCCTCATGTTTATCCCTTCGGCATTTCCTCCTGTATCGATGAGCATCGGAGAGCCTTCCGCTTCTCCTTCTATATTCCCCTGTCTTTCGATATCGTTGGTCGTCCGAACTGGCGGGTTCTTCGTGAAAACGACAGTGATGGCACTTCCCAAGATGAGCGCACAACCAGCGAAGCTTATCATGCTCATGCTGTGGCCAAATATCCATCGGTCAAAGCTGACTGCAAACAACATGTGTGTGTAAATCATGGCATTCGCTCTGTTGGATGTATCGGCTGCCAGTCCCGCAGTCAGAAGATACTGCATTATGAAGCCGGGCACTGCTATCCATAGAAGCAGAAACCACCCTTTCCATGACTTTGGCGTGATCCACCTCAAGTGAGGCTGGCTGATATTGAATCTTGGTGCCAGAGTCAGTGCTAGGACGCAGATTATGGTGCATGCCATGCCAAAGGCATTGACCGAAATCAGGGGATGGGCACGTTTTCCAATGGTACGAATGCATGTAAATGCACCGGCAGCTCCCAATACGCCTAGAAGCGCAACTCCAACGGCCACCAATCGTTCTTCGGCTGTTGCTTCATGTTCGAGGCTAGGAAAGGCCCCGTCCACTTGTTCGGGAGAATCTACCACCTGGCCTTCGGATGGAGAGAGGGCTGTGAACAAGGACACCGGCCGCGCAATAAGAACAACTCCCAAAAGGGCGACGGCCGTGGCAATTTGCTCCGGTCTCGTGAAGGGCTCGTGCAGAGCAAAGTAACATAACAGGCCGGCAATTCCAGGGGCAAGAAAGGTAATGACGGTGGCATCAGCAAGTGGTAAATACATCATAGAGTACCACATGCCGTAGATGCCAAAGAATCCCGAAAAGCCGCGGAGCAACAGGAGCCCTCTAATTTCTTTTTTGCCGAAAGGAAAATCGGGAACACTCTTCCACCACATATAAAAGAAACAGCAGACGACCGTGAGTCCCTGTCGAAGGAGGAGGACTTGTACTGGATGGATCCCATCGCCATCCAACTCCAGCAGTCGAGCGCTGAGATTCATCAAAGCCCCGAATAACTGGGAGACAGCTACCAAAATGGAAGGTTTGTTCCTTATCCAGAACTGTTTTAGCACGGACGGCGACGCTTCGGGGGANGATGGATAGAGTCCTGTCGGATTATACGGTCCATTAGGAACGGGTGATAGTCGTCCACTCGGAGCTGGGCTTATTGATAGACGACGAAAGTCATCAGAAAACAAAGATGGCTTCGATTTTATTTGATATTCGTTTGGAGCAAGGGTGTTTTGCGGCGCAACTTGAGAATTATCTGCTTCGTCTGGATGGTTTTTGTCCAGCGTGAGGTGTAGCTCAATCTCTGCCGCGACGGGCGGAGACCCAGGCCTTCGGCTGACCTCCATGATCGCCCTCTCGGATCACTTTGAAGACACAAGAAAACGTAGTTGCATTAGGATTAACAAAGCTGATAGTGACAACCAGGTACAAACAACACAACACCAACCAGACCGAGGATTTCAAAGCTCTGGTTGACTCAGGAAGCAATGATGTGCTATTACAAAATGGTTCATCCTCTGCTCCTCTAGCCTAGAAAAAATCCGCCTGGTGACCGTCTTCTCCTCAACACCATCAGCAGCGCAGAGACTGCTCCTACGCTTGCTTGGCGACCTCTCCCATGGCACCCTATTGGCCTCTGGGGGTGGATCTGATATCCTCGTCACCTCTCTTAGCCGCCTTTGCGAACTAAATCGCCCCCGCGAACTCGCCCCATGGCCGAAGCGGTTGCTGAGCGGCCTGGGCGGGCACCTCTTTTTGTCTGCGGCAACGGCTGACGGAATCGGCGCTGGATTTTGCACGAACTAGCATGTAAGTTTCGAATAGCAAGATAGGCTGACCAAAGGAGCCGGCCAAACACGATGACCCGATATCGCTATCTACGGCCGGGCCGGCAGCGTGGTGTGGTGGCATCGAGCGGATATCGGTCGCTGATCTTTTCTCCGCTCTATTCCCAAAGACGCTGAAATGGATCCCCGGCTTTTTTCCTCTTTGCTGTGTCCTGGTCAATATGGGGTCGAGGATAGCTGTATTTTGATAGCGTAAAACGAGATTATCCAAACTCGAAGATTTCTAGGCTTCCGGAGCCGACCCCGCACAGGACTATCAGCAGTAGTGGCATGATATATCATATGCGAGGGACACGGGGTAGACCAGGCTGTTCAGCCGTAGCTGAAACTACAGAACAAGCGGCTACCAATAGAACGAAGGGTTTTGCTGAAGGATCGTGAAATGGATGCTTCTGATTACCGCATCTAGTTGTATGTAGATGAGACCTGTGTCTAGAAAACAAGGAGAAATATACTTGGCGTAGTCTTGCCAAAATCCTCCGAACGCCCAGCCCATGCTTTCCCAAACTCCAAAGTAATGCTTTGTGAAACCAAGAAAAAAAAGAAACATTGCATCCTGTCAATGCCATCATCATTACCTCCTCTTCCCTAGAGCATCAGCCTCTGCCTCAGCATCGTCGTCGGCTTCGCCCAATTCCTCCTCGACCTTATTCGTCTTCGTCGTCGTCGCCTTCTCTTTTCTCTTCTCTTCCTCAGCCGCATCTTTCATAATCTCATCCTCTCCATCCCTCAAAATCTCTCTGGCCTTCTTAATCTCTTTTTGCTTCTCAAACACCTCTTGGACTTTTCCTAGAAACGAGGGGTTCTTCCGAAACGCAAACTCAAAGTCCTCGTACTTGATCTTTTGTCGACCCGAGTAGTTGGCTGCGCGGTTCGCTTCAAAGGCGATGGACTGCATGAAGTCGGTGAGAATCTCGTCGAGAACGCGAACCGTTTCGGGCATGGGATTTTTGATATCGCCGTGAGCATAGAGGAGCTGGGCCACTGAGAGCGTAAATCGGATTAGAAACTTGTAACTTCCCCTGTAATTACGCTTCTCTTCTCTTTCTCGTCTTGGCTTGGATGGATGAATGGATTGCATACATTCGGCATGGGAAAAGTTCATTTTGCCGACATTCTTGCCGGCACGCGCACGAGGCTCCATCTTGAACTGATTGCCCGCTGGTCTTCAACCTGCTTTCTTCTAAGAAATTGTGTAGGAATAGGCTCGTAAAGGATCGTGGGTGTAGAAGTTGTCAATCAAAATCTCGTGATATGGATGAATCAAAAAAAGTCAAGGCGGCTCAAACTGCACAACCGTCTCGCAAGCTGCGTCGAAATCGCAACTTCTGGTTGGTGGGGGCGTGCATGTCATTGCAGCTGATGTGGGGCCCGCGCGTGCAATCGGATCGGTAAATCTTTCCTCCTATCCACATCTGGCCCCTTCTAGCTCCAAGGATGACGAGACCGCGCCGGGCATCTGGACAGCTTGTGGACAATGCATTTGCTTGTTTGAACAGCATTAATTCCAGGTCGCCAAAATGGTAAGATTTCCTATGGTTGATGAGTTGTGAAGCTTCATAAACAAAGATTAGGTTGCTGACATTGTGCTATTCAGTCTGCGCTTTTCAACTTCAAGTCCCTGCTGCTCGTCATCCTGCTCTTAATCTGCACGAGCACCTATGTCCACCACTTTACGCCCGGCATCATGGACCGGAACAAGAACGGGTACGGCGCAATACCATATCAATCGCACGAATCGTTATACGCCGAGTGCTGACATATAGCTACAGTGTCATGGGTATCTTCTGGAAGTGTGCAAGGATAGGGGAGCGACTAAGTCCGTATATAAGTATCTGCTGTGTTATCATGGCTGTACGTACACCTCTCAAGCTCCTCAATTATCTACCTATGATGCTAATAAGAGAAACTAGGTGTCCATGCTGCTCAGCTAGTCCTCTCTACGCATTACAAGAGGAAAAGAAAAACGGAAACCCGAATCGTTATTTGGAAACATGCATTTTAGACGGCTCGACCCTGGGAATTTTAAGCGAATGGATGAAGCCTGTCCAGGGAGGATTTCATCCCGACATTACTCGATAGACATGCGATGGCGCCACCCTAAAGGGAACGAAAGCATTAATGATGGATAAGTTGTACGATGACCAACAGATGAAAGCCAAGATAGGCTCGAACGGTGCTACACCAGCGGCTTCTGACATTCCGCTTGGCTTAGCTTGAAAGACGATTGCGCATTTGTTATGAGCACGAGATTTGTCTATGGAGTCAACTAGCCTCGGAGCGGGAAAGCATACGAATCGGTGTTAGAGAATGTGTCTACGGAGAAGCGCTCTAACGAATCGCCAGAGAGATAGAGATATCTTTACCTAAATACATAATACTTTAAATATCTACTACTACTACAGAGCCGCTGTCTAATTGAAAGCTTCACTGCGGATATTTTCAACAGCACTCCACGCCTCAGTATCTGGAACTCTCTTATGAACTGAGCGTAGAGATGGACCGGAACAGTGTTGCCGAATGACCAACAGCAGCGATGCCGGCTATATCACTTCTCGCAATTTAGAATATTAGGACCATCAGAGAGTTGGTTCGAATTCTGCGAGAGATGCCTTGAGAAGACAGCAGTTTTCAGGCTTGGCACAAACTGTTTGGCTGTCCTCAGGTGATGGGATTATTCGACTTGGTTTTAGGAGCATACTGTACTGTATTCTTAGACTCAATTTACTACGCGAAGCGGATAATCTCTTAACTCGGCCAGGCAAAGAGCAATAGCAGTATAACTGAGACCGAACCATTCTACTATCGCCCGTTTACACAACTGGAGGAGTTGGGATCAAGATGTGGTTGTCTAGAAACCTAAGTTAACTCTCCAGCATCTAGCATCACATTCCGTCCATTATGCGGGTAATACAGAGGATATAGAGCAGTAATATAAAGTAATATTTGTCAAAATCTCTTTGAAAACTTAGACTTCTAGCAGTACCAGATTAGATATTAGAAGACAGTGAGATGGCAGATACTTGAAGCCCCAGGTATATGACTGGAGCTTCCTCTATTTCTCACCTGAACCATAATTACTGTCGTGTTAGACAGCTAGGCTGAGGTGCTGTACAGCTACTCTCATCCCATAAGCGCTATCTGCACTTCATATCCATTTCTGCCTTGTTCTAGATTGGCGTTTGTGGATAGCCTCATTTTGGCTTTTATGCCCACAGCCCTGCCAGCCTCGCTGACTTTCTTGGCGAAAAAAACAAGAGGCGACGAAGCCAAAAGTCAATCACAGACTATTGGACTACTTGTATAACCTTCATAGCAACCTTTCATTGGGCGCCCGCTTTGGGGGACCAGAATAGTATCAGTCAGCTTAGATACGAGGCTCACGATAGCTTTGCCTCTGCCTCATATTTTTTTGCCTTTTCACATGCAAGCAAGGCTTACGCACTCCCACGGCTGGCAATTGTAAACAAACACGCTAGAACAAAATCAATCCGCACGGCCTCACACATTTTGAGCAGCATCAGGCTCATCTCTTGCATCAGGCTATCACCAAGAAGCGCACGCACGGCTCCCAATCTCAACAACCTCTCTTACCGCTCTTGACGAAAAACAAACCACCACCCCCAGCATCCCAATCACATGGCCCCAATTCCCAACCTCAAAAGCGCAGCGTAGCATCCGCCAGCCGTATAAAGTTATTCGGCGCTACTACTCTGCCTTACCACTAACAGCAGTAGCACCCTCAAAGCGTGCAGTGGCAGCATGAATAGCTCCAAAAAGCTCAATCTCAAGACCCTGTATCATCTAAAGTGTTTAGTCTCTGGTACCTCGCTCACCGACATATACCGCTTCCCCCCTTACCCTTGACGTCAGTGGCATGACTATGTTAGCCCGGGTTATTTTATTTTCGAAGCATTCCAGAAGGTCATCTCCGAGATCCTCGATGTTGCCAATCTGACTAAGTGCATAACCGCGGTGCCGGGGGTATCGCTGCTAACAGAGCTCAATCGAAGGGACTGCCTTGAGCAGAAGAGGAAGCTCGTTTTGAACCCCAAATCCCCAAAGTATCCCCCTGGGACGAAACAACTTTCCGCCTGAAGGTTGCCAGTGAGCTAACCAAAACCTCCAAAGGGCCAGCCGCAGTTTGGCGATAGCGAGGTATACTCATAGGCCGGAGCTGGAGAACGCGCGGCGATCAAGATCTCACGAGTCTTCCATCCTCCCAGCCTCTCTCTCGTCCGTCTCCTTATTGTGCTGTACAGCACAGCACGCATAGCACCTGTATGCTCCTTTTCCTTTTTGCAGGCGGACTCCACCAGCGTCGGTGTCCTCGGGCCTGCAGAAGCGAAGTGTTCCCAACTGGACGGTCATTTCTAACTTACATAGCGGAAATGCGTTGAGCGCGCCGCTGAGCCTGAGAGCGGTGGAACCCAATCCTGGTCTTTGCTTTGGCCTAAACAGACACACCGTGCCAGCCTTTTTCCCATGGTAGACTTTCAATGCTCTCTCGATTGACGCCAATTGGTGAAACGGTTGACTCGTTCACACTCACTCTCTCCCACACACACAATTTGATCTCTTCTTGGGTGGGTGGGAATCGTTATGGCGTTTGGTTTGTCCCGGTGCTGAGGCATCAGCCGTATCATACTCGTACTAGCGGGATCGGCAAGGCCACACCAAGCCCCCGTCCGTCCCCCGAAACCAAGAAAAAGAAACGCGGCTCTCCGGTGTTCTTCGTGAAACGGCCTGAGGGTCTGACCAGCAGGAGCGTATAGTTGTACTGTACTTGGCGTCTCGAACGGGGCAGCATTCTCTAGTACCTCTACTTGTGTGAAGCTTCTGCTGGCAAAAAGGCAGTCTACAACTCAAAAAATGGAAGAGAGGGAGAACAGGAGAAGTGGAACTGACGAAAGTGGATAGCCAAGAGACTATCCAGGAATCTGCATGCATGTCATTGCCTACTTGTACAAGTATCGCTGTTCAGTGCTGACGGTAGGACAGTACGGCGTGTTTCGTACCGGTCTCCCGACATCTTTGATCTAGGACAAGGATATGATATCCCCCATGCCTCAGCGTTTACTCGTAGCCGCAGCTATGCTTCGTACCTGTACTCGTAGCAGGCCGACAGTTTTCCAAGCCGCTTTATTCACCCTGCCAACTGCTTTTCAACTCACGCATCCAGTCCGAATAAGTGGGTTCAATAGGACCCTTGCCCGCCAGCGATGGGAGAGGAATGATCTTCATCTCCAACACCCGATGTATGGTTAAAGTGTTGGCCCGGATGGCCAGTTCAGGCACTCCCGCATATAACGGGACCAGTATTTCCGTGGCCTGAACATTAATTATGATAGTCTGATCATGCCATGATGATCGGCATACCATACCAACTCACTCCTTTGCCCTAGCCCTTTCGGGGGCTCAAGGGATGTCTTTCATATCAATGGATGGGCTAACAACGCTTCCTCCATCTAGAATACTACTTGTAGGATAGGTAGATGGCGTCGACGGCGGTTTTGCCGTGTCTCGTACCGAGTTAGGGCCCTTTTATCAATCAGCGAAGTGGTCTTTTCAGCTTCCTTTGACGCCGACTGATTGGCCGTGTACACCGTATATACGGCGGGAGAAAGAAAGATATGAGCGAAAAGCGGCTCGCAGATCCACTCCCACATGGAAAAGTTCCAGAAAGGAGAGTGAAAAAACCATGGCGCCACTGATAATTTTTTTTTCAGCCATGCCGTTGTTGTTCATAATTGCGGCTTGAGACGCCGAGTCATGGTCGCGTTCCATACTCACGACTCAAGGGGCGCAAAATATGCAACTCGATATCATAGCAGTGGGTGCCCGCCTGGACCTGGAAGCTTCGGAAAGCTGCAGCCACAGCTTCCGCTCTGCATGTTCGGTAACCTGGCCAGGAAAGGTGTTTGAGAATCGAACATCGAGGTACAGATACTGTGGAAATTGCGGTCTTCGGCATAAATTTGTAGGACAGTGGCGTTAAAGTGTAATTGCCAACTAATCTCCCGAATTGGAAGTCGTTCGCCGTCAAACAGCACCGCGGCTTCACGATGCTGTGACCCTGAGCCGGTGCAGCAAAGAGGTCGGGAAATGGGAACAATTTCGGGTGATCCAATTCTATGATAACAGAATATACTGACCTTGGTAATAATGTCAAATGCTAGAGGAAGACCGCAAAAATGGATAACAGATACTAGAAGGGGCAGATGAGTAGATATGCCTTCTCTGCCTCTCGCCGTGACACCTGAGCCGGAGTCGCTGGGAGTGTTGGATAGTCACTCTGTAGAAATACAGAGAGACGGTGATGATCTTTACTGATGAAACCTTGTAACCTTTCCCACATGGCAGATGAGAGCAAAGAGAACCAGACACAGCCTGAAAAGTCATTGGCCAATAGCAGGGCACGGCTGCAAACTCCTACAGAAAGGCTGAACTTGAGACAAGTGCGGTGACACAGCGTGTAGCACAGCGTGTAGCACAGGCTCACCCCGTCCGAGCAACAAACAGAAACCGACGTTGCAGAAGCTAAATACGGCGACAGCATTGCCCTTTTGGGCGCAATGCAGCAACTGCCAACGAATAATTGGCTCGGTGGCTACAACATCTTCCCGATGCCGACTCCATAGCGGTTGCTGAAGACGGCTTCGGCTCGCCATCGACTTGTGGTCGTTACACAGAGCACACACGGGCATTGACGGGCCACCGGCGCTCATTGGTACAAACTTGCGGCCGACGGCAGATTTACACTTATACGGGCCAAGGTGAGGGAACGAACGATTTGCTACCAAGATTCGGGCCTGTAACTGAAAATGTGCTTCGGGTGGGGCGTTGGAAACATCAAATGAGATTTGGTTTGCGGGAGCTGTCGTCATCTGGTTGGAGTCACCTTATCCAGACTCGAGCCTGTCAGATGAGTGACCTTTGAAACCGTCCGCATGCGTTATCCTAGGCTGTCCAGTGCTATTGCGCCTAGCCATCACGGGACCCCCAGGGAGAGCTCTTTTGGGTGTGGTGCATCTACGGTTCTGCTGCTGGGCGCACAACGCAAGCCTGAGATTGACGGGTAGAAAAAAAAAGCGACGATGGCTTAGGCGCTATCACTAGCCGGCGAGGCCTGGTGTTGCACGGCGCGTGGTGCATTGAATGGGTGGAGAGGGCGGACAAGGTGCGCATCCCCCAAGAGCAGTTGAGCAGCTCATTTGCAGCTCATGCTGCCTAGCGGCCACGAGTGCTGCAGCGACGACCAGACATGAATATGTGCTTGGATGGGGTCAAGAATAGCCCAACTGGCTCCGTCTCGTCCTAGCCGTGGCAGTCTGACAATGCCCCCGTGACCCCCAAGTGGATGTCGCCTGTTTGTCCATCTGCACCAGCGCCCAGCTGCGCTTCTCCTGGTGCACGTCTGCCTTAGCAGCGTCTACTTGGTTCGTTCGAGCGCATGTAGGGTGGCAGGACTCGGTTTGTCTGTAGCAGTCGGTAGCGGCGGCTGCAGCACTCACTGCATAATCCCTCTTCAGGGCGACAGCCGCAAGGATATGTCTCGTCGAGCCGTATGCACGATGACGGACGGCCAAGGGAGCAGGAGAAACATTGGAGTCAGATCCATGGCCACGATACAGTACAAGCCCAGATACGAATAAGCAAGGCGGACTGTACTGTAGCAACAGCGCGTGGTTTCTGGCTGCCGAGGCGTGAGTCAACTAGGGCGCAGCAGAGATGTCTGGGACCTGAGTAAGGCGCCAGGTAGCTCTACCTCCCAAGATGGTGCGGTCCGCTCGGTAGTACTAGTACTAGTACGAAGGCCAATCTCGGCACTCCGTGGCTGTTCGATGAAGTCATGCTATCCACTCGGATCTGGCGAGTCTACTGTACGGCGAGGGAGCTTGCTTTGTGTTTCGAACACCTTGTTGTCATCTTGGTTGCCGTGTGCGTTCGTGCGTTGTTTTCCCTTTGGAGGGGTCGGTAAGCCAAAAGTCAGCAGAGGGGCGGGGAAGGGCAGCAGTCAAGAGGCGGGTCTGCATAAGAGGGATGTCGAGATGGTGTCGAGGGAAAACGAAAACGATGGGCGAGGCAAGAAGACGATGGCTTAACTATCGTAAGCGCATTGCTGGTGCGTTTCAAGCCTCGCTGGCGGTCGGTGTACTTTTGCTGGCAGCGGTACGAGAACTCCGTAGAAGCGGCGGGAAAGGCGCGGTAGCAGTACGAGTCTGTAACTTGCATCGGTGAGGCCCGAGATAGAGGGGCACGGCGCTGGAGGAGTCAGAGGAAGGGTTGCGCCTCGTCGCAATGCAATTGCACGCGTGGCCGTTGCCGGCGAAATGAGCTGACTCTAGCTTGGCGGCGAATGAAGAAATTCGCTCGCGTGCAATAGTGTAGTGTGCAATAGGACAGTGCAAGAAAGAAGAAGCATCTGCCAGAAAGCAAGAGAGCCAGAGAGACTGGACGGGAAAGTGAAGTCGGGCCCTTTTTGGCGGGTTGGTTGGGCAGGCTTGCCTTGTGGAGGTACTTGGCCCATGTACCATATCCGGGGTCTTGGGAAAAAAGATCAAGGGATCCATCCACTCGAACATTAACCATCGCCCCTAGCGAGTGATGAATCTCGTGCCTGGATTCGGGGGATTTCGAGACGAGACTACGCCATCCCAGTGGGGGTTTCTAGGGACTTCCGTTTTAGACTGTGCGCGAGTCTGCGGCCCGTGCTAAATGAAGGCCAAGGGACGGAACATGGAATTCCCTCCCATGGCGCTGCGTGCACACTAGACTAGGCGGTACTAGCAGATATTGAGAGTATCAGGGTAGGCGGCTCAGTTGGGCTAGGATGGCTAGTACGAAGTACACCATGAGCGCTACGGCTAGCAGTGCTACCTCACCTCTGGACCTGATGCAGCAATCCAGATTGCTTCCATTACACAGTGCTGGACTGGGGCAGCGAGGATTATCGCTCAACAAAGGGATGGAGATGGACCAGCACAGCGCATAGCCAGTTTACCTGTCATATTCCACCGTCAACTTGCGCGCAGTAGCGCATACGGACTGCATTAGGAGCTGGTGGGACGGAGGCCAGGCGGAGGTGAGAGCCAGCGACCGACTTCTCACCTCGTTTCTTTTTCCATTTTGGCCACGCCCACCCCTTTTGTGACCTCCGTCGCTCTTCGCAAGCCGCGAACTAACCCAACACCGCATGCGGCCCCGACGACCTCCCACCAACTACTAGGTAGTGGTAATATTACAGTATTTCATTTCTTTTTCTCTTTTACGAGCCTGCTATTTTGGAGTTTCTTTGTTTCGTGCTGTGCTGTGCCTAACTCTTCTTTGACCTTGACAGGCAGCGGTCCGCAAAAGCATGGATCACGGAATAATCCGCTCGGCCCTGGCCAGCCTTGACAACGACATTCGATGCCACCATGCCTAACCGGTCGAAATGACTCTGGCCTCTCAACCGTTCGAAACTGCTCTCCGTTTTTCCCTCTCTGTGCACTTTGCTCCTAGCGCTGGTCGCTCTTTGTACCTCTGGGGTTGGGGGTGACTGAGTACCGGTACCCAGCTGTCTGGTGCGGCGTCAAAGAGCAGGGGTCTCTCTCCAACCCCAGGGGCGCCATCCAATTGGCGGCGACCCCTGGAGCATGTCTCGTCTAGGCAAGCAGAGCAAATAGCCGTGGGTGCTGTATTGTTGCCCAAGTGCCGCCTTTTCTCCAAGCGAACAAACGGAGCGAATAGCAGGCTACGGAATGGCGTTCCGAGTACGGAGTACGGAGAGCACATCCGTGTTGGACCCCGTTCCATGCCTTGCCTTTGGTAAATGAGCAATATGCAGCCAGCTCGATTCGACTCTTGCTCACTGCTTCTTGTTCCGTTCTTCTTTGTGAAAGTGGCTATCAACACCCCAGCAATTGAGCTGTTCAAGGATCACAAGGAGATGCGGAGGAACCACCACATGACTTGTCCTCCTTGTGCTTTTAGCAGTCGCCATTACCGCTACGTTTCTATAATGTCTTCTACTATCGCCACTGCTATCATTACAGGTCCGTTCTTGAAATATTGATCTACCAATACTATCACCGTGCATTTGAATCTGGGGCACGGCACGCTGGATAGCCAATCCCTTTTTCTTTCAATTCCTTTCCAGCACTCCTATTGCCAATCAAAGGGTCGACAAACAGGGGAATGCGACAATTCGTTGACTTGGATACCCCAAGATCCAGGACAACTACGTGGCCCCATGAATAATTATAGAAGGTGTACGGAGTATGGAGTAGCATTAACCTCACCCGCTACTGGTATCTTATCGAGTGTCATCCCACACTACAAGGGGTTACCCTGTTAGCTTGGGTCGTTTGCCGTCTCTCGTTTCTTTTCCCAGTGTCCAGCTGCGCTAAGGCAACGTTT
The DNA here is from genome assembly GCA_030015385.1 of Trichoderma sp. BMH-0061. NCBI lineage: Eukaryota > Fungi > Ascomycota > Sordariomycetes > Hypocreales > Hypocreaceae > Trichoderma > Trichoderma sp. BMH-0061. Next base: position 3,544,249 of record JARWZN010000004.1, read on the forward strand.
GGGTGCTTGTACAGGTACGGTATAACCAGCATGTCAGCTGGTGGCAAAAGGCGCTCTCAATTGTTCATCGTCTGTCTGGGCTGGAGTACCTTGGATGCGGCCCCGGCTCGCTCTTTGGTCGGAGCCGGTGGAATGGCAAATGAAACGGAGATATACCGGCAACACGGCCGTGCGATTGGAAGGCCGAGGAAACGCTTAATTGGGCAGGACAAAGAAAAGCAGATGAAAAAGTTTTCCGATTCCATTGTCCTAGTGGCGCTGCGATGTGGCACTTGGCTGCGTGACAGGCTGTCATGTTGCGCCGCTGAGGTACTGCTAGTGCAGACGGGCATCTAGCGGCAGCAGTGCAAAGTGCAAAGGCTGGGCTTTTTGCACTGGCTGGCTTTCTGAAGTTTGCAGACTGACAAACATTGGGCCCTTGGTTGGGGATAAGGCCGCGGTGCAACTGGAATGACCAATACGAAGACTGTCCGCCACCAGCGCCGAAAAAAGTCGACGGTGATTAATAAGAAACCACCTGCACCAAGCGGCAGACCCCCTCTTGCACGCCATTCGATTCGATTGCGATATCTCATGCCTAGCCGCTGCAGGGCATCGAGCCAGACGACAGACGTGGCAAGACGAGACGACTAGTCGGGCATAACAATACGACGGTGATGAAATAAAACATACGACTATCCTGCACAGGCCGGCTGCTGGACTGGACGCTGGATTGGACACTGGACTGGATGGGACGGGCAATGGCAATGGCAATGGCACCTCGGCCGTTTCACGCCTGATGCTCGGGCTGCCTTTGGCATCTTTCGCCCTTTGGCGTTTTGCGGTTTGGCTGATTGGCCGTCCGCCTCCCTTCCAGAGGCCTTCCATCTCCCCTTAGTCATGGTCCGAATCCCGCCCTTTGTGTTTTGAGGCGCGGCGTTTGGCCTCGGGCTTGCATAGTGACCATGCAAGGGCTGGTCGCTACGGAGAGCAACTTACGGTGTACCCACATCAGACTGGACGCTCTCTGCTCTGTACGAGTCCCAGCACTGTCCACACGTCCACACCTCTCAGCACACACAATTGGAAGGGTGAGCGTGAGCATGCCAGCAGCCGCCCAGGACGCACAGTGTGGTGTCCCAAAAGGGTCTCCGTCTTCCCCCACGCCTCACCCTCACCCTCACCCTCACCCAGCCCAGCGTGGCCGGGATGTTCAGGTACTCGTACATGTGCCTGCAAGTACCGTGACCTGTTGCTAAGCTGCCCCCCTGTGCAGGTGGCTTGAGGTGAACCAGCGAGTATGTCGCCCCCTCCGGAAGCCCCAGCGCTGTGGTTGTTGTTCCCATTGAAGTTGAGTTGAGGCCATGCGTCAGCGCCGATAGCGCCTTCACAGCGCCTTTTGCCTGGGCTTTTTGCCAGTCGAGCGCCGTGTGATGCCGTACCCACACACCTTTTCCTTTGAACTTTTTTTTTTCTTTTTCCTTTTTTTTATGGACTGGATGGATTGATGTTTCTTTTTTGCCTTGCCGCGTGATAGTGTAGGGAAGTACCTGCTTCGTACATACAAGTGGCCAACAGAGCCCATGTACTTCGTTACCTTCAAGGTTGGTTAGTGGTACCATCCATGAAGGTAATATTACTGCTGCCGGGCAAGTATTCCGCCCTCGTAGCGCCACTCACGCTGTACGAGCAGGTGCCCGTCCGAGTATTGTATTCGTAATACTCTGCATCAAATGCAAATTCAATTTCAAATGGATGTACAGTAATGGAACCAGACATCAAATAACTTCGAGTGTCGCAGTAGCTGCTCCCTCCATCCCTCCCTCGGCGCTGCACCGGAGAGGCAACGTACCGGTACATGCGCCCATATGCACGGAGTACCTACCGGTAGCGCCCTGGCTGCTGCCGCATTTGCACCGTCAGAAAAGGTGCCAGCCCAGGTACCCGCTACCTCGCTCTCCCCGGCCCCAAGCCCGCATTGCCACGCTGCCACGCCAACTCTTGGGCGCCCACCGCCAGGTATGCGGTACTTCAGGCACACCTAAGATTGCAGTCCTCCCTCCGCGAGGCCACTAAAGCGCTAGCCCTTCAGGAGGTCTCTTGGGCCTGCATGCGCCAGTGCTGGGTGACCTCGTACATGTACTTGTGTCGTTAGGCCCGAGTACAGGTACCGGTGCAGGTACCGGCCATGCCTTGTTGCCATGCCTCTACTGTACCTCCTAGGCTCTCCCCCATACCATACCTGACGAGTAAAGGTACCTCCGGATCCTGGATATATGTCCCTGCCATCCTCGTGCCATCTCCGTTTCCCAGGGTCCCGTCTTTCCGCTCCTTTTTCTTTTTGCTAGCAACTAGATTAGTCCTGCTGCAAGACGCCTCCTACAAGTACAAGACTTGACTAATTGTCCTCCATACTTTTCCTCTTCCTTCTTTTTCCTTCTCTTCTTCTACCCTCCCCCCGTCTCTTCTTCTTCTCTTCTTTTCATCTCACATCCCATCTCTCGTCTCTCGGACTCTCGTCTCTCAACCACCTCTCTTTACTGCTTGCTGCATATACACCACCTTCACTTGGCGTATCCTTGTGCTTGTGCTTGACTTTCACCTTTCACCAAGGCTCCTTTCTTCGAACCCGGCTTTGTCTTGTTAGCGAGAATTGCCTAACAGCGAATTCGTTTTGAATTGGACTGGGTTTCTTTCAGCCTTAGATTTGGCGGATCAATTTAGACATCAAAGAGACAAAAGGAACAATACCGAGTCCCGGACCCAACCTCAACCGCATATCATATCTACCTTGCCTTATACACTCAACAAAGTACGTATACACACGTTCAACAAAGCCAACCTCCAGCCCAATCGGCATTCAGCTCTCGACTGTACCATCTCCGGCACTTGGACGGCGCCCCGCCCCTGAAAGGGACGTCCTTGCTTTGTGGGCTTGCTGGACACTCAAAGAGCCAAGGCGTGGTAACCTTGAGTGGTCGATTGGATCTGCTGATGACCACCTCTTTTCTTTGAATCGGTTACGCTTTTCATGAGAGGCTTGGCGTAAGACCTGGTACAAGATAAATGCTAACCATCAGCTCTTTACAGACGAGGTCATACACTCACTAGAACCAGCTCTTCTCGCCTTTACACAAACTAGAAGCGGCTTCATTCACACCACGCTGATATCAGCAGCTACCGAAACTACAACACTTCGCATAGACTATAGAATTCTCGATTTCGAAGCCGTCACATTTCAACAACCGCAAAGATGGTACCGGAGCAGGAGACAGGAGGATCGATAGAGCGATCCCGAAGGCAGTTGTCAACCTCGGCCCCCTGCCCACCCAAGAACGACGCAGAGCCTATAAAGGAGTCCGAAGTCGCTCCAGTGAGCCAGGAGGAGACGGCACAGGAGATTGCACAATCATCACAGGTCTCGCCTCGACAGTGTCAGGCCCCTGAGTCTGCACCCCTAACCCGCAATCCCTCGTCCGACTCTGCCATCTCTGTGGGCACCTCAGCCGCCTCCAGCCCAGAGCCTAGCCTTCCATCTTCATTGCACACGCTACCTCTGGAACCTCCCGTCACAAGGGCTACGCTGAGCGAGCTGGACGTTTCCAAGATCATTCACAACCCCAAGCTTCGCCACGACATCAACTTCGACCCAGAGCTTCACTTCCGCCCCAATCTGGATGGTGAAAAGGGTCGCAGAAAGCAGGACAAGGCCAATCAGTTCTGGAAGACGCTGAAGCAGGAGCTGTCAGAGTTTATCATCGACAGGCCTACATTCATTTACAAGCATGGCGAGACCGACGAGTGGACTCTGCCCATTCTGCTGAAGGCCGTCAAGGACATCATCCAGACGCTGGTTCCCCAGCGAGACCGCCAATTCCTGGATGAGGGCCTCAACGTTGAGCTCCTCATGCAGCAGTTCCACAAGGGTGTTGCTGATCTGGAGAAGCTTGCCCTGTGGCTCTCACGTGTGCTGAAATCGCACTGCGCGCCCATGCGTGATGAGTGGGTTGACACCATGTACAACCAGCTGAGCAGTGGAAACCGAAACATGGACCTCGACGAGCTGGTTACTGGCATGCGCAGCCTGCTCAGCGTTCTCGAGGCTATGAAGCTGGACGTGGCAAACCATCAGATTCGCTGCCTGCGACCCGTCCTGATCGAGGATACCACTCATTTCGAGCAAAAGTTCTTCATCAAGAGGATGGAATCTGGCAAGACAGACATCAGCATGTCAAGGCAATGGTACAAGGAGGCTGAGCAGGCCTACACCGACAGCCGATCTCATCCTACACAGTCATTTGGCGACATGGGTGTCTTCTTCGAGGCCCTTTCAAGGCTCATGCTCCCCTCGGCTTGGGACGAACGCCTCCCCAACACCTTCCTCTTTGACGAGGAGCGGCTGATGAAGCTGAGGGCCGATGTTCTGGATGCTATCAACCTGGAGGTGTGCATGCGTGTCTATGAGGACTTCGAGAAGATGAGCCGCCGATCTACCCCCTCGGCACCCTCATCCGAAGCGTCTTCCCACGTCGAGGACATCATGGATCGATTCGACTTCAACACACCACCTTCTATCTCTCGACCATCAAGCGTCGTCCACAGCGCAGCTGGATCTGCTTCTTCATCTCCTCGATCCTCATTTGTCGTTCCCTCCTATGTCGCTCCCCGACAGGACTCCCAGACCAAGGCCCGTGAGCTGTTCCATACTCTGGTCGCACTGCTTCAGACATCGCCACCTGCAAGCCAGCCTTCTGCACGATGGCAGATGATGGCCCCATCAATGGCGCTGCAGATCTTCCGATTTGTCAACCTCCCTGCCACCGCCTTGCCGGAGCTGGAGGCTAGACTGTCTGCCGCCCTTGGCGATGTCGATGCTTGCTTCTACCGAGATGTCGAAGAGAACTTCCTCGGCCGCCTGATGGCTGATCTTGGCCACCGCGTGCGCGAGTTCAAGGGGCTCTCTGGAGTTGCCCTGTTCTCCATGGCAACTGGCGTCCGTATCCCCAGCCGCCGCCCCGGCTCAGCGGATCGCGATACCGACGGCCTTTCACGGGAGCCCTACGACGAGGCAAGCCTTGACGACATTGCAACCAGACTGGCACACCTTGGCATCCTTCACTGGCGCGTTTGGTCTCAGTTGGCGTATGCCGACGATGTCGACCAGATGGCGGTCGATGATGAGGCGATGCAAATCTAAGCTCTTTGCATCTTGCTTTGAGAAATGTATCACACCAATGCTTATACACTAGAACACACCCACTCCTCCTGATACGCATACACGACATGTACAGCCCATTTGAGCATTTTCAGCAGTTTTCTCTCCCCCATTGCGCTAGACTCGCGACAGTTTTTATGCGCATGTTCTACTCTCCAGACACACTGCTTTATCATCTTATCCCTATTTAATTCGCACCTGCTTGCCATCTTAATCTTGGAACTTTGGATTGTTTTTACTGTTTTTGTTTATGAATATGGCGTTTACTGGGACCGGGGAGGAGGCTCCAACAGTGGATTGAGTTCTTTTTTGGTCCACTCGTATTGTTACGTTTTGCTCGATACCAAAGGGGCTGTTTTATGTTCATCTTTTGTTTCGGCTTTTTTAATTCATGTCCAAGATCATGATTTCTTATTGTTTTTTATTTACTTTTGGTGTTTGGTTGGTTGCGAAGAACGCCTGCTTGTTTACTAGCAGCTAGAAATCTTTTTACATAGAGTGGTGGATCCTCCTCATAGAATGTGAGAGAGGCGGAGGAAAAGAAGGAAGAGCTTTTTTGTTGCACACGGAAGAGTAATACAAAGACCAAGGCAAGATAGCAAAAGTGTTAGATCAGTACACTAGACCGTTGAATCTTATCAAATACCTAGTTCAAAGCCTTTTATCTCGATTATTGTGACTGTAGATCATCTTGAAGACGCTGCTGAGACAATTTAACAAATCTCTTTCTATTCTGTCCATCTTTGGCACCGCTTCTCGTCTGGTTTCCCTGAATTCTGTAATGAGTATGCAATCTACGGAATATTTCAGTGCAGTTAGGTCAGTTACCTATCACAGAAAACGGACTCGTTTTTTAAGCTCTTCCTTAACTTTACTTGGTAAGAAATACCACCTTACCTCGGGCTCACGTTTTCCTCCCCGGGTTTAAAAACCAGTGGGCAGCCTTGTCTCGCTGCTTTGGGCTTTTCGACCAATAGGGTGCAAGGCTGTTTCCTAATGCAGATAAAAACGAAGGACTTCTTTTGTAAAAAGTACAGTGGGGGAGGTCTACCTAGGTACTTGTACAATAGTACAACGTTTGTACTTGCGTCTGTGTGAATTATTTACCGTTAATAGATTTAAAGGAATGGCATTTCACAGAGTCGGTAATTCGAAATTGAACTTGAAAACTCTGCAATCGGATCAATCTTGGGCTTTGAACATGATCGAAAGGGGTGGCATTATGACTACAGGACGGGAGGGAATCATCTCAAGAGGATGGTTCATTTCCTCCGATGAAAAATAAATGAACAAGTTTTTTTTGTATTATTGAAAATAAACAATTGATCTAGTTAGTTTAGTTTATTCATCCAACCACCTTTCTTTTTTCAAATATATTCGTTATCCAAAAAATCACAGGCACCCCCTTGTATGCCGTTAACAAATCTATCCTGGAGACAACAGACAAAAACGTAGCCGCTGCTGCTCAAAGGTTGTGAGTCTATAAAGAAGAAACAGCGGGCCTTAAACCATCCATATAGAGCCAAGAAGCAGATCGAAGCAAAAGCCAACCCCGAGTTGGTATTCATATACAAGAAGATTAAAAAATGAAGATGGGTAAAAAATGGCATGGCAAGAGACGCTTGATAGGACGTGAAAGGAGGCGGGAATTGGTCATTAGACCAAGGCTGGCGGTAGATTATCGTGGGCTTGGAGGAGCATTGCTTGCTGCCTGGCTCTTTTTCAGCCGAATGTACTCCTCTTCTAGCTTTCGGTATTTGGCGCGTTCCTCCTTAAACGACATTCTCGTTAGTACTGTATCTTGTGCTGGAACATCATGGGCTTTTGTCAGTGCACGTACCTTGATATCCTCGTGGAACCTCTTTCGTTCCTCTCTCATCGATGTCCTGAACTGCTCGCTGAGCAGAGCTGCTCCGGCGCCAACCTTTGTTACGCCCCCTGTNGAAACGCCCACCTTGAATCGTTCGCTGTCGAGGTCCTCCTGCAGCCTTGCAATTAGCTGTCGAGACTTCTCCAGGTCCGCCTCTAAGCTGGCCTTGGCAGAGATTGCCTCATCGGCCTTTTGCTCAAGATCAATCTTCTCGCGCTCCGCTCCGATTGTCTCCTTGGTAATCGCCTCTAGGTCTTGTACAGTTCCCGCCAACTCCTGCTTGAGTCTTTCTACCTGGCCTGTCAGCTTGACGACTTGTTCCTGGTTGCTTAGAGCCGCTGCATCTGCCGCACGCTCGGCGCGGCTGCCGTATGCTCCGTCCAGCTCCGCCCTGGCAAACGTGAGCTCCGTCTTGATCTCCACCAGTGTCATATTCAGCTGCTCCAGATCCGCATCCTTTTGAGCAATTTCCTTCTCCTTGTCCGTGTGGCTTGCCTTGATATTCTCCACCTCTTGCTGAAGAGCTCTAGCCATTTCTTCGGCTGCTGCCTTCTCCTTGGAGGCGCCGTCAAGCTGTGAGCTTAGCTCGATGAACTTCTTATTCTCAGCCTCCAGCGCAGCAATTTGGGCCTCGTACGATCCTCCTCTTTCGTTGTGCGCTTGGAGATCAGCTCCCAGAGATCTGATTTGCGCGTCTCGTGACTGGATCTCTGACTCAAGAGATCCGATGTTTGAATTGTGGCCTTGGATCTTATCCTCCAGAGATTCGATGTGGGCGCTGCGTGCTTGAATTTCGCTCTCCAGCGACTCGACCCGGACACCATGTGCGAGCACCTCAGCCTGTAGGGATTCTGCTCGTGTGCTGTGCGTATGAATTTCCGCCTCGAGAGCCTCGATGCGATCATTACGAGCCTGGATTTCTCCCTCAAGAGAATCGACCCGGGCTTTGTGCGCTTCGGCCTCAGCCTCAAGGGACTCTGCCCTTGCAATGTTTTCTTCAACCTCGGAATCTAGAGCTTCTAATTTTGCGTCTCGCTCCTCGATGGCAGCTTGGTGGGATTCGATCTGTGCGTGTAGCGTAGCAAGCTCGGCTTCCAGGGACCCTATCTTGGCAGTGTGCTTGTGTAATTCCTCTTCGCTGATGCCAGATGATGATCCCCGGGCCTTTTCAAGATCCTGTAGAGCATCGGCCAACATAGTCTGAGCGTCCATGGCATCCTTTTCAGCCCGTTCAAGCAAGAAGCGTGTCTGGTCCAGCTCCTCCTGCCTTCGTTCAATCTCCTCGTCTTTTTCGGCGTCGGTCTTGTTGTTGAGCTCACGCTGCTGTTTGATCTGTCTCTTGAGCACAGACTTTTGGTCCTTCAACGTCGAGGCTCGTTTGAAAAGCCAGTCAACCTTGGATTCAAAGGCATACAGGTTGTAAGCTTCGTCTGCGTCAAAGGCATCATCATCAGATGTATCATCGTCATCAACCAATCCCTTTTCTGCCCGCTGTCTTCGGCGCTCCTCGTTTTGCTGCCTCTTTGCAGCAAACCCGGATTGCATTCTATTCCATAGGCCCACCAAGACGGCCTCAATCCGCTCAGCAGCACCGTCATCTAGGAGGTAGTTGTTGCCGCCGCTGTTTCCGCCGCCGTTACTGATGAAAGATTCCTGTTCTGCTTGCACAGCGACAAGGCCACTCTCGAGGTAGTCAAGCTGCTTCCTCAGCATGTCTCCAGGCTTTGAATCACCAGCGGCTGATTCTCTGGGAGGGTCTAGGTAGTCGCTGTTCACTTCGGGGTTGAACTTGACGATGGTTTCTCGGAGCGAGAGACTTAGACTCTCCAATTTCTGCTCCATATCGGCGACAAGATTCACCAACAGTGCATTTTCTTCCTTCGCTTTGTCGATTTCCCCACGAAGGTGAGTAGCCTGCTCTCGGACAGGCGATTTCAATGGTATATCAATGGCCGATTTTAGATGCCCTGTTTGCAGCCCTTGCATGGAATCGAGCTGGTAGAGGCTCGGGTCCTCAAAGTAGTCTTCGTCGACAACTTGAGCTAGACTATCCCGGCTTTGAGAGTAGGTGTACAAGCTTTCGGGGCTGCCAGGAACCTCATTGTTATTTTGCAAGGCTCGTGCTGCCGCCCTTTTGGATGCCTTGTGGGTAAGCTGAAGGATACCGGCCGTATGCTGAAGTAGACGCCTCTGGGGCCCTATGAGGTTCTTTTCAAGGTTGAAGAGCTCGCGCGACAACTCCTCGCATTTCTTCTCTGTCGTCTCCCTCTCCAGCTCGACTTCCTTAGCTCGGGGATCATCCAGAAGCTCTTCTTCGGTTTTGCCGGCGGAATAGAGCTTGGCCATGGACACTGCTGCATCTCGATATTTCGATTGGATAGCCAGGTTGGATCTCGTAGACTCTACCCGCTGGCTTAGCAACTGGCACTGTTTCTTCAGCTTATCAACCTCTTCTTGAGATAGGATTTCATATTCTTTGCTGTCGGAGAGCGCAGTTTCGGTGAGCAAGTGTACTTGAATCGGATCTTTTAGGTCGGCAAGCGATCCGCTCCGCGCATCGTTGGGATCCATCTGACGCGTCAATACTGTAGCCAGCTTGGTTGGAGTGACCGGCGCATAACCTACTGGCTCGAGCTGGTGGTCAGCCTGTTCGTATCCATGGACCCCGTCCTTTCCATATGCCCCTGCCATCGCATGGTCGCCGTTGCTTGAAATTGGCGTATTTATGCTGGACGCCTCGTCGTCGTAGGAGCTTCGCTCCGTCTGATATCCGGTCATGTCTGGCGATCGAATTCGTCACGCGTTGGTTCGTATTAGTACATTAGATGGTGATATGTGAGCTCGAGTTTGTTGATATCGGTTCGTGCGGCTTGGCGTCAAATTCGTCAAGCAGATGGTGAGGTGTAGCCGAAGCCAGAGCCGAGGTCTTGGAGAACGAGTGTTGGATCTCTGAATGACAGAGTCACCGGCGCAAAGTCGCACTTCAAAAGACTGGCAAGCCCAGGTCCGAAGCCAGGAGCAATTATCGAAGCTGAGACCAAAAAAGGAGCAAGAGGAAAAAGGAAAGAAAGCAAACGACACAATGGCGCAGCGGCAGCGTCTAAGACGACGAGACAGCCGTGATTAGCCAAAGTCAACAGCAGTTGGGAGTTGCAAGTTCAATGTTGGTCCGCAGGCCGGGAGGGGGATAAAAAGACGGAAAGGAGCTGGTGGCCACAGTTACAGGGCCCAATCGCAGATTACGGTGGACGAGGGATGCCAGGCACAGCAGGCGGAGGCGCTGCACGAACAGGCTCTGGGTCTTATTCACCACTAAAGGGCCAGCGCTCGAGCCCTGGGGGAGCTGCAGCCACTGGAACCCGCCCCTCAGCTGCGCATGCAAGGGAACACGCCGTGCCCTTCTCGCAGCCATCAGACGACATCCATCATTGGCTATGCTGGCGGCGAGATGCTGTTAGACTCGACGAGGCGTCTTTACCCCTGAAAGCTCGTCCTCTGCCATCCCGCCGCTAGTCCTGTTCGAGCAAGGCCTGTGGCTCCGGCTGCCGAGCTATCGGATTGCGGTGCTGAAGCCTCTCTTTTCTTTGCGCTGGTGCACATTCAGCTTCTGCAAGCCAACAATCCTACTCATTTCCACATTGCGCTCATTATGCAGTAGCCCAAACGAACAAAAGACAGAAGAAGAAAAAAGAAAAGAAAAGAAAATTGTGCCTTGCCGCTCGAATGACGCCTTTCCCGCGCCATTGCCACCCCTCGCAGCTAGGCCTGTCTACTTCCATGTACATCCAGTCACTACTCCGAGTAGATGCGGGTACAATTAATTTCCCACGTTTGTCAGATCCCCGAAATGGCCCTATCCACTCTCATTTGAGGATCCTAGGGCTCTGCTGCGTATGCCCACCGCAGTTGCGCAGCAGCGCAGCAAAGACATTTATTAAAAAAGTCCATGACGGAGCATGTGCGTAAAGTCGAGGGGCCTAGGCCTAGCCTTTCGCGTGACCCTGATTATCTCGGCTGAGAGGCTCCCATATGTCCAACCTCGTACCCCAAATGCATGTGCTAATGCCATTTCAAAAGCGAAGGAATCATACCCCCCAATCGAGATCTGAAACACTTAGCTTAATGTCTTCTATTGTGTGATCGTCATGATCTCGAAGCTGGTAATTTACAGTCAAACTGGTACTAAGCATACTATAACGCTTCTCGAAACTGGTCCATAATCTGTTGGCCCATCGTGCGCCGTCGATCGGCCTGGCCCTCGGCTTGGCTTTGAGCACCAGTTGCCACGGCCGTTGCCGGGGCTTCCCCTTCTAATCTTCGCCTTAATCCTTCAAACTCGGCGCTTCTCCTGTAGGAGCTTGAGCCCACCATCCAACCTGGGAGCCTCCACGTTGTAAAAGATGTGGGCAGCATTCCTGCTCTCCAGGAATATCCCACAACCCATCCAATCACAGCTCCAAGGACAGAGCCCGGCCACTGCAGCAGACCTAGGTGAAAGGCAATACCATACTGGTAAGACTTGTCTGATAGCGTGACGCCGGAAAACTGCTCATTTGTCGGTGGCGCTTGAGACGTTGCTATTCGGTACTTGTACATTTGAGGCACCATGGCATGGAATTGTGCCAGAATTGCAAAGATGATTGGTGTCGGCCCGGCCGGCATGTAGTTGAACACGCTCGGAGCTAGGGGTCGGAAAATGGCGAGGATGAGCGGAGGGAATATGGCTGTGAGTAGAGAGGAGATGAGGAGGAATGACTATCAGTTATCATTCAGCAAATCGCATCGCATTGCAACAGCGGAAAGGATATATAAGATAGAACGTACGGCATATTTTCTTGATCCCCACATGCGCTCAACAGCTCTGAGATTGTACAGCGAGATGGCCGCGAAGAGCACCTCTGTTGAATTGGTGTAGCATAATTGGTAAGCTAGGAGCCTCCAGAACTGTCGATAGCGAAAAATATGCGTGTCTATCAAGATGTAAAAGTAGTGTTTCGCATCGAAGAGGCTAGCGGCTATAGAGGTCGAGACCAAGCCCAAGACAGTGAGCCTCGTCACTGGGGCATTCGTAAACGTCATGGCTGCGTGTTTGCACTTTTAATCTCCCTTGTATCTTAGGCCTTCATACTGGGAGTTTGGGTGAAGAAATGTTGGCTATATTCACAGGACCAAAGTTGGACAGCGGACGCGCGATGCGCCTCGGTCGATAGGGAAGAAGCGCAGCTTTAGGGAAGAGATGTGTCCAAAATCCGGGAGTTTCGAGGAAGCCGATTGGGTTGGTACTATATGAAATGCATACAGAGACGCATTACCACGGAAAAGGCTTCTTTTGTCCAAAGGCGCAGCCTCATGAACTTGGTAATTGGACGAGGTGAAGTTGATGCGACATGGAAGTAATGACGGCAGCTAACATGTGTCACTTTCGAGGTCACGTGGACAGCTTTGGCATCAACAAAAGGTCGCTTTAAGGTCGAACGGAGCCCGGTGGAGCTGCTGCCGATTTTTGCAGAAGAATAGACGGAATAGTGTCCGGGGAATGTGGAGAACTGTCGATGTCAGGCCGACGAGAGAAGATTATCAAAGGATTACTTATGGTCCGAAGGGCTCTCGCTACTTTCGGCCCGAGTAATAATGGTGTTAACGTACATAAATTTCGGAAAGAAAACTGACACAGGTCGGAACTGTTCCGACCGAGATGCGTCGTCAAAGCGAGGAACAGGTCATGTCTCGGGACAGTGCGAGACGATGCGTTCCATTCCCTTTTACGTATGGGGATGGCAGATTGATAGGCTAATTGGGGCCTAAAAGTGAGACCAGTACAGTGTCTGAGTCTGTATTCGTACGGGAGAGTCGGTTCATTGTTTGAGCGCTTTCTTCAGGGAATGCCATGTTATCCAGCTTCAACTTCAGATACTATTACCTACTAGGTAGGTGTCTAGGTAGAACGATGCATGAAAAGTAGCCAAAAGTATATAACGCTCCTAGATTGTCCGGGAGCAGCAGCGGATACCAAAAAGTAATACGGCAAAGATAACTTGGTAGGGGGATTAGTGTCAGGCAGGCAGTTCAATTCAATCATCAAGCTTGTTTCTCTGTAAACATTGTCGACAGTAATACAAAGTAGTCTCCAGGAACGATAACAGCACGAGGTGTATTGGTGTATTCCGTATAAATGTAAATATTAATTCACTGGTGGTGTCGATGCGGTGTTTACTAGCCAAGGTGGGCTACGGAGACATGGAGAAATAGTATGATTTTCCACTTACTCTTCGCAACCCAAGACAAGCTTTCGTCACCAAATTCTGATTAGTATTCACCATTTCCGAGCCAAAGGGAGAAATCAAGCTCAGCAATGGCACCATGAACAAACGTAGTAGTAGAAAGAAGAAGAAGAAAAACGTCAAATGCTTGTTACGCTATGCTCGTCCTAGGGGCTGGCTTAGGCTCCAATAAACCCTGCAACTGCTATTCTCCAACCCAAGCCTGACCGACAAAACCATTGACGCAATTGCTGCCTCTGTTCCGGCCCATGAGTCGAGGCGAAAACCGACGACTAAACTGAAGCGGAAAACGCTCGTTTCTTCCCACCCGCATTTTCTTCGCCCCGCCACGGCTGCTTAGGAATCATTGGCTGGACCGTCGGCGTCTCAAACCGTTGGATTCGCCGCTCAACGCGCCGCGATCCCGCCCGTTCTAGGTTTGATTCCCTTTGGGCCATTAAAAGACACGCCTGCAGCCGGCCCGAAACAATCCAATGCCTCTGGCCAATATAGGGTCGCTGGTGCTGGACAGCGTCGTCTTCCTGCTGCACCTCGTCTATGTGCAGATTGCCCTCTCCCACGCCGAGCCCAGCCAAATCTTCCTCATCCACCTGCTGTCCAGCCTCGGCAATCGCCGTGCCGACAGCGAGAGCCTCGATTCTCCTCAATGGCCTCCTCGCAGCGTGGTGCCTCTGTAGGCTTCGCCTTGCCGTTTGACGGCTACGAGTCGCCCACCGAGGACAACCAGCCTGGATTTTTCTTTGGACCGACGCCGACGCATTCTGGAGCCACGACGCCTGCGAGGATCTCGATATCTGCTGCCACTCAAAATGTCACTACCGTCACGTTCCTTGAACGGGCTCACCCGCGGTTGTACCGCTTGCAACGGCAGCAACATGCTCGACAGCCCCCAAGTCCCCCAAGTCGCGATCCCAGTCCCGATGGGTATCAGTCCTCGGTTGGGCCCTCTAATCTTGATTCTGTGCTAGATGAGGAGAAAGGCAGCTCATCCCGCAAAGTTGGACTTAAAGACCGCATTGCTTGCTATCAATGGACCTTTTTCACTATGGTATGTTGAAGAAGGGGTGATTTATACAAGGAGAGCTTATCCAGCACCCCAGCAACTAGGCATTTCAAGAACCGTAGCAAGACGCAGAGGAAACTTATTCTCTATTTGGTTCTTTCAGCATCTGATGCTATAGCTACTCCTGAATTCGAAGTACTGTCAGGTTGGGGCGCTGGATAGCCACTCACTTTATACACATATATATACCCAGGCAACCAGCTCACACTCTCACCACTAGACAATGGCGACCGGAGGAGTGGCCAGCGCTCTTCATGGATGTACGGATCATGCTATCCCTGTCCACCATGTTTACCAATATACTAACCTAAATGCAAGTGGTCTATCAAGCCGAGTGGGTGAATGGCTTTGGAGTCTTCTTCTGTCTCCTTAACATTGTGCTCTTCCTCACCAACTGCGTATTGTTATCCATGCGGTTTTACTTGCGCCCTGGAAGTCTCACCAAGTCGTTTACGGATCAAGTAGAGTCCCTGTTTATACCCGCCTTTGTAAGCCTCATAAACCTCAGCTCAAGCTCCCGTCATCTTCTCAATCTCTTGGCTGACCTTCGTTTGACAGTTTGTCTCGTAAGTAATCAGGTGATTATCGAGCATTCCACTGTTCTTACCATATGTCGTTAGTCTTGCCGTTATTCTCATCAACATATGTCAATTTGGCGTTCCGCATTGCGGTGTCTGGCTCCTTAAAACCTTGCAAATCCTGTTCTGGATATACACCGGCCTGAGCGCCGTTGCTAGTGCCGGGTTGTATCTCATCTTGTGGTCTACACTGNNNGTCTCTCTCTTGACCGCGAATTACAGTGTCNNNCAATTCAACAGAATATTCCCGATTCATATGATGACTCCGACGTGGGTTTTCCCGGCGTACCCACTCATGCTCACTGCACCGTTTGCCTGCAACCTCATCGCTGCAGCCTCCGCTACGGGCCGTATTGACGTGCTATATGCCCCGGCCGTTGCTCTATCAGCTGTTGCGACCCAAGGGACGGGATGCTTGATCTCTCTCATGATATCTGCTGCTTTCATATACCGACTGATGACGCAAAAACTGCCCAGGGATTTTCAACGACCTGGTGTTGTAAGTGTTTTGGCGCTCTGGAACCGATTTCAGGTCATGAGTNNNTCANNNCCAACATTCATCTCAATTGGTCCATATGCTTTCACCGCTGGATCCCTTGGTATGTACAAGATTCCCATTTCAATAAAGAGAAGACTCNNNCTCTCTGTAAAGCGCAACTCGGAAGCGAAGCTCGTAACATTTTACGCCAACTTTCTCGACACGCAAAACAGCGCCGACATCATCAAGATCATCTCCATTCTCGTGGCCCTTTGGTTCTGGGGTCTTTCCATGTGGTTTTTCCTCGTCTCTATGGGATCCCTATGGAAATACCTGCATACAGGAAAGGGCATGCCGTTCCAGATGACATGGTGGTCGTTTGTATTTCCAAATACGGCTCTCGTAAGCACCCAACCCCTTGTCACGACCCCTCCCCCANNNCCTTACTTCACAAACCTTGTTTGGCTCATTTGTTTACCTCCTGTTTTAGTCACCGCAACCGAAATCATGGGGAATATCTTTGAGAGCAGGGGGCTGCAGCTTTTCGGGTGCGCCATGACGATTGCTCTCGTCATTGCGTGGATTGCCATTTTTGCGACAATGGTTGCTTGCATCAAGCAGAAGAAGCTGCTCTGGCCGAAATCCAAATCTTAATGGTATTTGTATAGACGTTTATGATTGCTAGAGTTTCACGATACCCCCTCTATGTGTATTTATCTTTTATTTCTTAGCGTTGCGTTTAGATCTCGAAGCTACTCATTCATGGGGAGCAAAAATTACACTTCACATCACAGCAAATCCGCAAATCAAACAAAAAATGCTAAAAGATTTGACGAAAAAAATATTCAACCGATTCAGACAAACATGAAAATTGTCAAAAAGAAAGTAGAAGCGCCTAGAAGGCATTTCAACGGGTCTGGCCGGGGATTGAACCCGGGACCTCTCGCAAGCAAGCTTCAGGGTGTACCCTAAGCGAGAATCATACCACTAGACCACCAGACCTTAGATGTTGTTGGATCGCTGCGTGCTAAGCATAATTATAGACCTCTATCATTAGCAACATCGAGCAAAAATCACTGAAATTGCTTGAAAGTCTTCAATGATTCTAACATTTACACATCATGATAAGACGCAAAAGAAGAGTCTCTTGGCCACCCACTTGGAGTGGACACGTAAAATTTTTCCTCGTATCTTCTACTCCTATTACCCTCCTTAAGAAATTTTTGCTCCTTTCTTCTAGTCACTCTTTCCGAAATAATTCGTGTTCCTGATTAGACAACTCGTGTAAATCAAGCTACCCTACAATTGTATAGTCGCTTATAATTTTGACACCAATTTCCTCGTATCCCATAACAAAAGGGTTGAACAACTGAGGAGCCCCGTCTTGAGCCAACCACAACTCATTAAATACGATACAACACTGCAATCACAGGCAAAGAATTGAAAATGAGATAGAAAACATGAGTTGCCATTCGTCAAAACTGTCCGCCATTCCTGGTGTCGTGTCCATCAAAATCACCAAACAATTAGATACTATAGCAAAAAAACAATACACTCCCCAACACCAAGACTCAGATCGCCAGCAATTAATCGTCCCTTCTTACACCAGTCGAGTTTTCCATTTCCCGTTACCTTCTCCCCTCCCATCACCTTCTCTAGAAACCGTACGCCATGCCCTACAACAACGCTCCCTACTCTTAATGCGCCGCAGCAGACGGTCTGAGAGAAAATAGAAAAATCGTAGAATAGAGAGCACCAAATGGGAGATCACACAGATCGTTTGGCATATAAAATTCCCCAGGGCTCATTTGTCGCTGCAGTCTTGTTTGCCGGATGAAGTTTTATGTCATTCGCTGCCGCTACTGAGCATCGAGAAACTGAAAATCAACGTAGTTCATTTCAATCGTTCAAATATTTGTACAGCAATGCCGTCACCGCCGCTAATGGTAGAAACCTAAGCCAATACTTCTAAAGCCTAGCTCTAGGGTCTTGATCTGTCGTAGCATCTAAGTTGACTGTGACATCGCCAGTCTTTTCGCTTGTCTTGTCACCGTGACCAAAGAAAATGACTTGAACAGTTAAATCATCGCTGTAACAGGATTAGTATAGGCCATTGGTACAATTAAAAGTTGACAACAATAATGTGAGGACTAACCGATATCGCCTTGAAAATGGCGATGGTAAAGTTAAGAGAGCACAGACCTGCTCATCGTTGGCTCCTCCAAGGGCGTTGCGAACAAGATGAGTGGCAACATTTTTGTCTCTAACAACAAATCGGTCTCTTGCGTCGGGGTCAATTCCCCACTGTTGCAGACGAATTGGTGTCTTTCCGTCAAACCCAGCCGCTTCTCTGCCCTGTTCTACGGGGAGCGGCTTGCTCTGCGAGCCAAAGACTTTGGACCATGCCTTGTCAAACTGTGAGCTTGGCCTTCCCGTCTTCTGCGTCTCGATCCACTGGCCTACAAGGCCCACAACCTCTTCATTTGTCAACATTTCCCACAGTCCGTCGGTGGCAAGCACAACAAAGTCGCCATTCTCCGGCTCGATCTTGGTCGTTGTGACAATGGGTTCTGCCGTGACGTAGGGAGGAGTTTTTAGTAAGGGAGAGGGGCTTCGTCCGAAGAAGTTCTCGCGGAGTCTTCCAGCGACATCGCGGCTCCATTTGTAGACGGCATCACCAAAGGCACGGGTTGGCTCCAAGCCACCTAAGACACGGCCGTTTCGGATGACGTGCTCTTCACCGGGATGCTCCATGCGCATGCGAGCAACTTCAGTGGGGTTGCCTCCTGTCTGGTCCTCGGAGAGAGCCGTAGCTATCCATTTGCCAGACTTTGTTCGACGGCCCAAGACGGCACGAGAGTCGCCTGTGCACGCCACACGCAGCAACTTACTCCTGCTGTCATAGAAGGATAGCAAGGCGCAAGATCCAGACAAGGCAGGCTGCAGAAGCTCAGCAGCCACAGCCTTGGAGCTAGCCTTGAAGACCTTTTCGACGCTTTTATGGACAATTTCATTGTCGAGGCGGGTGAAGCCGGCCTTGATAGCCGAGTCAATGGCTTCGGGGGCCGGTGCCGCGTTGGAAGAGGCTTTGTAAGTGCTGTTTAGTTCTCGAGCCACGTAGCTAATGAGGCTTTCCCGCAATGTTGCCGATGTCGTCCAGCCGCTAGAAGAGAGAGTATCAATGTCAGCATCTGATATATGGGATATATGATGTATATAATGGCCGTAACAAAAAGATGAAGGATATACTAACGAGTGACCATCGAAAACTCCCCAGAACATCCAATCGCTACTACTAACTTCATCCTCGGTGACCCGGGTGGGCACCTCGACAATCTTCTCGGCGTGGTCGTCCTCAATCGGATCGTTGCTCCCTAGCTGGACAAGGTCGTAGCGCGTGACGCCCTGGCCGCGATTGACATAAAAAGACTGTTCCTGGCGGCGTAGTTTGGCCGTGGCCTGGTCGGGCGTCAACATCTCGACGATCCTGCGGCCGTCCTCGGTCGACGACTTGTACAGCGGCCCCTCGCCAACGATGGTGCCCTGCCTTAGCTCGTCGGCTCCGACAACCAGGACAGTGCGCGTCGGCGCGGCATCGGCCGCCTGAGTATTGGTGAAGCTTCGAGTGACGGCGCTGCCGGGGACGAATTCGGCGCCGTTGTAGTGCCAGGCGCCGTATCCAAGGATCAGACCAGAGGCCAGCGCGACGGGCAGACGACGGAAGTACATGGACGATCTCAGAGGCACATGGGAGGTGCTGGACTGGCGAGCGTGGTGAAGGTGATGTCGTCCTGTGTTCCGCACTTGGCTTCGCACGCTGGGGCGGTGACTTGTCCGGAACGCCCTGACAGCGGCACGATGCATCTGGGCGGCGACGAGCTGACTTGTGGGAACAGCGATGCTTGGTTAAGATTGTCCGTCTCTCTTCTTGCCTCGGGTGATGGAGCTGACAAGGCCGCGGGACAATCTGGAGTGCTAGTTCCGGGTCTAGTGCAAGGTGCTGGGGAGTGCGGCGGTTTGTTGCTTTGCACTGTGCAGCTACCCCAGCCCATGGAAATTAGGGGACCGATTTTGAGAGAGGCACCAGCTCAGCTTCCCTGAATAGGGTCAACGGCGTCTACTGGCACAGTGCGGAATCGCTAATGGCGCGTGCCTTGATGAACATATCGGGTCTAGAAACAGCAACAAGCTCATTTCGGGAATTGCGCTTTGATCCCTGCACGATGGCAGTACAGGTCACCCCCGAACATGTGGTTGTTTACTTTTAGGAGGCGGAGGGGTAGTTTCGTGATATCTTACAAGTGCTCGTACAAAGCATTACTCGTACTGGTAGGTAATACGAGACAATGAAGACTGCATGCCTGTAATACTTTTGTGTGCTGGCAAAAGAGCCTAAGCGCTGTGATGCTTGAAGTTCCACAGATGATTGTTGTTCTACCCCTTTATGACTCTGGCAATTATGCATAATTGTACTCCATTGCCACCGTTGGGAGTTGAATCTGCCCGTATTCTTGCTAAGTAATAACCAGACCTATCTTACGTTGAAAGATCCCCGTATGTTGTTGGTCTACAATACCCTGATTGTATTTACAAGAATCCCACTTGGAAACACTTATCACATCATCTCAATTGAAACCTATCATTGAGTAATACTGGTAAAAAGTTGAACTTCCTTGTTAGAAATACCCTTTTCACTACTTGATAATGTTGCCTATAGTTCAGTTGATCTTGTCTGAGTTAGCTGGGCAGGTTGCACTCATCCGGTCAGTGGTAGCTTCAATATCCATCTTACAGAATTGGCGGTATCGCTCAAAAACGGACGCCAAGTTCAAGTAAAATATTACTTTGGTTATTGTGTGGTTTATTCGTATAACTTATTAGTCCAAGGTAATGCAAGTTGTGAACAACGCATTGAGTTCATGACGTAGATTTAGAGGCTGAACACAGCATGTATTACTTCTGGTACCTGCACCTCCTACTGGACCCCTCCAAGCGCCCATGTATCATGTGCAAGCCAAGTGCGTGGGGTCTCGTGTGCTGTCATTAGCTGTCCACCTTTCAGGCCACTTATTCGACGTTCCGACATTCTTTTTCCGCCACAGCTTCGACAACTTCCCACACAACCTCAAACCGCTGGTTTCGGATATTCACTGCCCGCGCGCAATCATGGCAGACACCGCGATTTCTAACGACGCTGACGCCGCCGCCCAGCGAGCCGCCGAGCAGGCGCGGCTTCGCAAGGAGCGCAGAGAAGCAAAGATCAAGGCTGGAGGGTCGGCGAGGTTGGAGAGAATCACTGGCGTTGGCGGTCGTGTTGTTGGAGGTTCGTATACCGCTTGGCTTTTCTTTTCCATCTAGGGAGCTCGTCGAAAGCTTCTTTTCTGTTTTTGTACGAAGCGTGCTAATGGGAATATCGATGTTGAAGAATCAGACTCTCCAGCCCCGTCCGCTCCGGCCACGTTATCAAAGGCAACATCAAGCGAGCACGCGGATCCCGCCGAGATCGACATCTCAGAACACTTCTTCGTCCCGAAAAAGACGTCTTCTCGCAAGCCTCTCGATGGCGTCTTCTCCCCCAGCCCCGAGCCGTCGCTCTCTGAGGACCAGCTGCGCCAGATGATGCTTGGTCTCGATCGTCCTGATCAAGCTGGCCCCGGCGTTGGCGCGACAGGCCCAGGTCTACCACCCGGCATGGAGCTACCACCTGGAATGGAGGACGATCCCATCATGAAGATGATGTCCCAGATGATGGCCGGAGGCTCGATACCAGGCTTCGGCGGTGCGGATGGAGCTTCGAACCCATTCGCCAACATGAACCTCCCACAGCAGCAAGCTGCAGTTCAGCTACCCAAAGCTTCGTCCTTGTCTTTCTGGCGCCTCATTCATGCCCTTGTCGCCGTTGGTCTAGGTCTATTCTTCGTCCTCACGACAAACTTTACCGGAAGCAAAGTCGAGCGCGAGCGCCACGCCCTGGCATTCGATCAAGAGGTGGATGAGGAGGTGGAGAAGCGGAAGAATCTGTTCTTCTGGGCATTTGCTACTGCTGAGGTCTTGCTGCTGTCGACGAGGTTCTTCCTCGATAAGAGGAGTACTAACGCTACGGGATTTGTTGCGACGGCTATTTCGTACTTGCCGCAGCCGTACCGCGGCTACATTGAGGTTGGACATCGATATTTCCAAATCTTCTCCGCTGTGAGGACCGACATTTTGACGTGTGTCTTTGTTCTTGGAGTTGTGTCATGGCTAGTGTAAATTGCCATTATAGCTTCTTTTTAATAGCATCGTGTAATAGGAATGGATAATACAGCATAAACAATTAATATTATGTATTTATTACCAATTATAACATCAGTGTTGTTTGTGTATATCGTCTAAAAACCATAGCTTATTCCAAAGACATCCAAAGAAGAAGAAGAAATTAGTCATGTACACGTCTCAGAAACCCCCAAAAGAGAATCATATATGCCCTGTTTATTTCTTCAACACCATGCCCAGAATACCCCCTAGTACGCCTCTAACTCTCTTTGGATTCTCAAGGGCGCAAGTAAAAACGACTGCCGTGCTCGCTGCGAATATCAACTTCTCTCGCCACTGCTTCTCCAGGGGATACCGCCGAGGGACCAACGTTGCAAGTGCCCGCGGCGCCACAAACAGGGCCATGTCTTTCCTTCTACCCGCCGTTTCGATAAAGACGCTCCATCCGCAAAGGCAGCATCCGGTACCAACACATATGCCCTCGTCGATTCGCTGGCGGTTCGGTATTTCTTTGCCGAGGACGCGGGGGCCGAGGCGAGTGCGGGCCAGACACACCCCGTAGTAAAAGAGGGTTATAAAGGTAGCAAGAAAAGTGGATGATCGGGTAGAGCCGGTGATGGCCTTGACGAGATTGATTCGCCTGGGGTTGCGTAGTTGAAGGGCCAAGGCGAGGGGTAGGTAGGTCAGCATGGACCATTTCCAGGAACGAAGGAAGCGGCTAATAGCATGATATTCGCATGACGGGCCACACCCCATGTGGACGAGGTCGCAGGGGAACGGGACGATCTTGGCAGGGTCACCCCATTCCGTAGGCAGGCCGTAGTCGTCGCACATGGAGCCCAGCAGCGGCGCCTGGCCGGTCTCCTTGCCGTAGATGAGCTCCCCGTTTCTGCACCGGCGGAGGGCTTCGATGAGGCGTAGGTCGACAGAGGCCGCAGACGTAATCCACTTGTTGTAGCTGCGAGGCAGGCTGTCTGGGGAGTAGAACCATGCCCACATGATGAGGCCCGAGGAGGCGGCAAACACGACGGGGTCCATGAGACGGGACATGACTTGCTCAATCTAGCCAATTAGCTCGAGAAGAGAGCACAGTGAAGAGAGGCTACTAACCACCGTCCACTTGCCCGAAGCCTTGCGACGGGAGCGACGTTGAGACCACAGCTCACCGACGAGGACGTCGGCGGCGCGGGTGACAGCAAAGAGAGTAAGGTCAAGCGTTCGACCGCCATAACCGCCGGTTGAGGCTTCGGACAAGCCTTGCTGCACTGCAGCCAAACCGGAATCTGCCCACGCTGGGGGTGTCTGTTGTGTCTGCTTAGACTGGAGAAGCTGGAGGCTGAGCCATCCTGATATGAATGTAGACAGCCATCGTGCTAGTCTGTGTCAACCAAGACAAGGGCAAACCACACCGTCAGCTTTTGGCCAATATAGAAGAAACGTTGCACAAGATGGAAGGGCTATTGTGTCTATATTCGGAGGCTTACCTGAGTTGTGATGTCGTACTGAGCTGGGTGGCAACGCGGCTGATGATTTTGAGCAGAGGTTCCTATATTGATGTTACAGGTTGATCGTCAGCATATTGCCAAGCAACGATGCTACAATTGGCTAAGAGAATTGGTCACAGTTTGAACCCAGACTATTTACGAACACGGGACTATACGGTCGTATTCTCCTTGTCATGGGATGGACCAGCGGAAGCTGGCCGAGGGAGGGATTGTTCTCCCCTAAACCAACCGTCTCTGGTCATCAAACCTGACTCAACTCAACTTAACTTCTAACAGTCATCATCTTACCTGCAGCAAAGTCGAGCCTCCCACCAGGGCGGCACAAAACGTGGGGAACCGTCGTGGATCCAGGCCGGTCCGTAGGATTTTGAACGCCGAGTCCTTGAACGACCGCTCGTCCTTGTCCGAGGAGAGATACTTCTTTGCGCTCTTGCGTTTCTTGGAGATGAACTGCAGCATCAGCGTCAACAGCCGAGGCGCAACGGCCGAGGCATAGCCTAGAAGATAGGCCCGGACTAACGGCCGCAGGGCTGCAGGCAGGGACTGGAAGCTCAAGGGCCCTTTAGGCTGGATGGCTCGAAGGGCTGAGGCCATGGGGTGCTTCTCCAAGGTTGTCAAGGCCATGATGGACTTGGACAGCCAGAGCCGGCGAAAGCTGTATTGGGCGAGGTTGAGTTCAGCTGGGCAGAGACGAGATGCCTAATTGAGTGGCCACCAGCACACCAGCACAGGGACCTCTGCCTGAAGCAGCGCCCGGGGCCAGAGCTCCAGGGCAGACAGACGAATGGCGTTCCGCAAGATGTAACGCGCCGCTCGCTTTGGATGATTGGGGGATGCCTGCAATGGATCTGCTTGGGCTGGGCCGCGGCTTTGATAGTTTGGTGCGGGAGGTGTGACGCGACCGCCTCTCAGCGCGATGATGTAGCTGCGTTCTCGTATATCGTCGAATCACGGCTATCGGTGACAGGGAGACGTAAAAAGGGGGACAATTGACAATGATCTCGAAAAAGGACAATGATGGAATACACGCAAAGCATAGAATTTGCTAATTGGCGGGCTAGGGAAGGCCGATTGTTTCGTTGACTGTGGCGTTGAACGTTTAAAGGGGACCTTTTTTTAAGCATTGCGCACTAGCAGTAAGGACGGAGAGCAGGTACATGTAGCAAAACCTCAACCTCGTGGGGTGCGTATCTCGAATCCGGAGCCTCGGCAGAGCAGCCAGCAGGTGCCGGATGCAACTCTTCCATTGCATTTGATCGCATTGAATCTGTTCCTTCAAAATGCCCACTAGTAATTGTGTTTCTTTTACTAGTAGCTGTTGTATACTATCGTATACTATCGTCACCTTTTTCTGGCGTCTGTCTTACTCCCCCTTCGTGATTATTACTACTGCTTCTTACTGCATGTGCTAACTACATGTATATTATCACTATATATTAGAATTGAAACACGGGATGCCAACTTCGGGTACAGTACCGCATCTCATTAGCCCTTCATATTATTCACGCCACGCTGCTATCTGCATGCTACGATGCACAAGCACAATCAAGGGAGGCATCGCTCTTGGCGCACCGGCTCTTCAGATCAAGCAACCACTAACACTCAACCGATGTCACTACAACCCGGCATGTCACGAAACTGAGCTCCACCAAACGCGGGAACTTATGTTTTTCTCCTTCTATTTCCTTCTTTTCGAGATCGAAATGCCAGGGGGAGGCGAAGCCATCTTGCGACACTGGAGCCATGACTAGTAGTTACGAGTATACCTCGCGAACCTCGGCCGAGGCAAGACGCAGAGGGGGAACACAGACCGATGTTCTGATCTGGCAGTCAGGCCGGCACGGTAGGCCTAAATGATTTGCAGACTAGAACGAACATGAACGCCTCGCCCTAAGAAAAAAGGAAATTGATCCAACTGCAACTTGAAGATAGTAGTGTAACACTGCTTTTTCGGCATAATGGTGATCATTGAACGGCATGGCATGGGGGTCCCTTTCTGATTCGATTGCAACGTCAAACCAACTTGCCAACCCACGTTCGTCAACGAATCTAATAATACCTGCCCCAGCTGAGACAGTTTTTTACGGCGCATGTCCGAGTTAAGCAGGTTGGG
Organism: Trichoderma sp. BMH-0061; assembly: GCA_030015385.1. Classification (NCBI taxonomy): domain Eukaryota; kingdom Fungi; phylum Ascomycota; class Sordariomycetes; order Hypocreales; family Hypocreaceae; genus Trichoderma; species Trichoderma sp. BMH-0061. Next base: position 3,569,586 of record JARWZN010000004.1, read on the forward strand.
AGCAAGCAGTGCTACGGAGGGGGTGCATATCTCCGTACGGAACATTTTGGCGGCAGGCCTGTTCCTAGATGCATCTCAGCGTTCCGTCATATGTTCGTTGCTGCTCATCATTATTGTGTCTTGTGTGCTTGGGGTGCCGAGAATGAAGAATGACGAAATGGCATGTGATGCTCGCTTTGGTGAATAAGTGGGTAGAGCGAAGAGAGAAGCTGTTTGAATCAAACGGGGTTTATCAATCAACTGGATTGGAGGTACAAGCCAGAATTTTGGAGTACTAACTCAATGTGTAAATTGAAGGGAGACGATAGGCGTAAGGCCAAGTAGCTCCAAGTACCTCTGCTCAATAAAAAGCCTCGATAGAGAGGTAAAGTATCCAATAGGCGTTGTTCATGCTATTCCTATTCCTGCAGCTAGAGCCACTCCATACACCTCTGCCAAACAAATGAACCCACCAGGTGACTTGAATAGAGCGGGCCTTGACGGGACAGGGGTGCTTGAATTTTTCTGGTTCGTTCCCAAAGACGGTCGTACAGGTACAGGTACGAGGACAGACAATAATACGGGCAATGGATGGCGATTCCTTCATGCCATTACTCGTACAGTAACGCACAGCCGCAACCGACCAGCAAGCGGGTTCAGGTTCACGCCCACCGCCAGCACCGCCGGTGTTGCATGAGGGCGCGTGGAGCAGAAGCAGCCTCAACTGGATCTCCCACAATCCGTCACATCGAATCAATTAATCAATCAATACGGCTCTAGCCTCCCGAGCGCTAGCAAGGCATTGTTGCAACAAAGTTCTCAAGGTTCTTTTATGCGCCAGTACTGAGTACGAGTACCGAGTACACGCATCGAGCCGCAGCCCGAGGGCTCCGCTACAACCTCTGCACCTAAATTGCTTGCTTCCTTGCTGCTTACTTGGTACAAGGCGGCGAGCGTCCGAGTACAGGAACTTGGATTCATTTCATGTCCTCGTGCCCCTCGTGGGGTCGCCTGTTAGTGGAGTGACGCCTCGATAGGCTCGTCCGCTGCAACTTTTCTCTTTGCCCTTCGTAACCCTTGACTGCCATTTGCTCCTGTCTCTGTCAAAGTCCTGGCGAGCTGAGTCGTTGTGCTCTGTCTGAGCTGTCAATAGTGGACATCAAAGTGCGTGCGTGTGTGCTCAGCAGACTTGGCCGTGACAGCACCAGAAACGACTCCACTCCCTCTAAACGTCTACTTGGACCCGTTTTAGCGGTGCACCAGCCAAAACCAGCGCTCTGCTAGGCCCTCCAAGAACCCTCCAACCCCCTGGAACCACCCACGACACCACCTGGACCAAGCACCGAAACCGTGACCCAGCCGCTGGACAGCACTTTGAACAGTCCTGCGCCCCACTCCAACTCGGCCTCACCTCATATTCTGCTTCGACCTTTAAACCTCGATCCCCCCCGTGGTCGGATTTCCGCTACCCCGGATTTCCCCCAGCTTCTTTCATGTGCTTCTCGAACTAAGATCGCGTGCGCCCTACAAACATCGCCGTCCATCGCAAATGTCCATCCGAGGCCAGGGCATCCGTAGCGCCTGTTTCTCGTCACTCTTCTTCGCCTAGTCCCAGTTCCGCGCACAGCATCGCGGCCTCGCCCGGCTTCCGTCTCTCCTCCAAAGGCGCACCCATGCTCGCCGTCCGGCAGCCTCCCAGCAGGATGGGTTCGTCGCAGCCCGATTCCGATCCTTTCCAGATGCCCTTCGGCGTGCGTTTTGTCCCGAGTCGCCCTGCTGTTGTAGGATTTAAAGAGTCATGCNNNCCCTGCCGTTCTCTAGATTCCGTCGATGGCAACCAAGAACCTCTATTCGATGCCCCCGAGCCTGCGCCTGGCGCTCCCTTGCTGAGCGAAACAGATAGCAAATTCCTCAGTGATTTCTTCGATGACATGACAGCAAATCAGTACAACATGCCCTCTTTCGGAGAGGGCCTGAACTACAATGCCTGGTTCGACCTACCGCCCCAGTTGATGGGAACAGCAACTTCCTATGGATCTCAGTCAGCCGCACCTCTCGGCCAAGAATCACATTTAAGTTATACCAATGACTCTCACAGCCCTCATATGGGCATATCTGGATCACATCTAATGCCACCGCCACCACCTCCCCCTTCTCAGCCGAACGCTTACCAACAACACCCCTCCGATGATGTTTTGAACGCCGCGGCCACGTTGATGCAAAATGGACCCGGTATGCGTGGAGGTCACAAGAACAACGACTCGTCTACCCCGCGGCGGCCCCTTGGTCCTCCAGTCGGCCACCTCCGCCACCAAGGTCTGGAAGAGTTCCGAGAAGAGAGCCGTAAAGGCATGGCGCACACGGAGATTGATAATACCTTTACAGAATGGATGTGGGGTTCGGGTTCCAAAGGACGCCAGAATTCGACAACACGAGCCATCCCCGTGGATTATCAATGGGGCTCTGATTCCAACTTCAACCTTGCCCAAGGCTATACACCCGAAGCGAATAACAAGGATACGGTCGAGACTCAGCATCAGGAGCAGCTCAAGTGCCTCGAGTGTTTGGAACCCAACCAGAGCGCTGCAACAACCCGTCCTAGCAGCCCGACCAACAGCCAGTCCACGTTCCCGATAGGCTTACATAGGGATACATCAGAGTCCGCAGAGAGAGCAGACGACGACGACGATGCACCCCCGCGGAAGAGACGAAAGAGCAAGATCAAGAAGGATAGCACAGAGGAAGGCGAAGATCAAAGCACCAACGGGAGCAAGTCTGCTGCCGCCAAGCGAAGGAAAGCAAAGGGCGATCGGAATGGATTCATCTCGTCGCCACCCATGGAAGTTGGTATGGGCAAGCGACGAAAATCAGCCCTGAACGGAGTCAAGCCACCGCGCGAAAACTTGTCGGAAGAACAAAAGCGAGAAAACCATATCCGCAGCGAGCAAAAGCGCCGAACCCTTATAAAAGAAGGGTTTGATGACTTGTGCGAAATTGTTCCTGGACTCAACGGGGGTGGCTTCAGCAAGAGCACCATGTTGACAATGACAGCAGACTGGCTCGAAGAACTCCTGGTAGGGAATAGGGACCTGACTGCCCAGCTCGCTGCCCTCGAAGGACGATGAGCTCACCAGTTTGACGGCTAATGGTTTTACGCTTAATTTCCCTCTGTCTTTTTTTCATCTTTATTTTTATATCTTGGTCAAACCCAGCGTTCGAATATTTGGAGTCGGGGCTTTACTATTCCACGGGACGATTGCGAGGCGTTGTGTGCTCATATACTCGGGGAGATAAAAGGCTGTGGAGGTTATAATGAGTGGTCCATCAGGTTGATTTCTGGCTGGAAAAGGGAAACGAAGAGTTAAGGGGTTTTGTGTGGTTATTATCATTGTTGTTTATTATTAGTACTACCCATGATTCCCGATATGAAAGATGCCCAAGTCGGCATCCATAGGACGCAAATGCTAGATAGATGGACATCAAAAGCGCGAGATAGCACATGACAAGGACGGTTTATTACCCATGAATGATGCTTTGGTGATTTGATTATATTTACAGGAGTACGAATAGGTGAATTGAAGCTCTTGATATGGAGTACTGCAGCTGAAGCTTCACTCTCACGATGGTTGTCAAATCCCCCAGCCATTCACTTAAAAAGCAGCCAATGGCATCAACCCCCCACGACCAAAACCGGGGCCGAGGTTTGCCCACCTCCCGCCATTCACCCACTTCACATGCAACCCCGGCGAATAGACTAAGAGGTTGAGCCAACGAGATAGACTGAGTTGAGAACCGTCACCGGCTATTTTCATAACTCAGATTCATAGCCTGCCTGTTCTCACTTCTCATCACACAATACTCGATCCATCACATCTCAAGTCAGCTGTAGTATAAAACACAGCCTCTCATATAACCAAACCTAATTCGAATCCCCTCACTAAACCTCCCCTCTCATCACCCAAGAAACAACACAATGGCAGAGCCTCAAGAACCATATCCAGGCGCAGACCGCATCCGCTCACTAACAGACCAAGACGCAATCTTCAACGCCTTCGACGCCTACCCCTGGACCAAAGACTCTGCCTTTCTCGTACGTCCAAACCCATCTCATATAACTCCCCACTCTTCTTCATCATACACCACACTCTCATTTATCCTTTCACAAAATTTCATCTCACTTACATCAAAACAACAAAAGTCCGGCCTCCGCGCCATCCTCGGCACGCCCAACTCCTCCAACCCAAAAGGCTCCCTCCGCGACATCGCCACCCACGCCCGCATCTTCTACTACGCCCAGCGCATCGGCGTCCAGATCGACTTCTCCGCCTACCACGCCTGGCTCGCCCAGAACCCGGACCACCAGCCCCCGCACATCATCCCCGAGGAGTACGAGCAGCCTTCATCTTCCTCTTCTCCGTCGTTTTCCGCGACTCCGTGGCAGCAGGCTGCCCCCAAGGCAGACCTTTACGTCGACCGGAGCGCCCAATCCCACTCAGGCGAGGGGGAACCGTCTTACCCCCTTGGTTTCGCTGAAATGATCAAGCTCCTCCAGGAGGGTAAGCCGATTCCCGGCATTAGACAGATTCCCAACACTATTGAACGAGATCCTGTAAGTACAAAACCTCAAACATCGGGTTATCTTTTGCCTGCGGCTTTTGTACTCACACATGAGCTCCCTTGTACGGTGAAGCCTGTTGGATCACGACCTGTTCCACGGAAGCCTTGGGAGAAGGATACGTCTGCAAATGCCGAGACTGGTGCCGGCGGTGTCGAGAACACACTTGATCTCGAGTTTCCNCCGGTGGAGCAGCAAAACACAGCGGCAGCCGCAACAGGATCTTCATGAGGCCAGCAGTATCATGGCTGCTCGATGGTGATGAAGAGAACTATTCATCTAGCTCTCACTATTTAAATGCATTCATGGCGTCTACTGGCGGATGGAGATGGCCCGCGCTCCTGTTCACGTGTGACAGTTGGATGCCAAGCTGAACATATCTGATCACGAATTAATAAACATACCCCTTTCAACCTGAAATTCTGTCTCGATTAAGCGGCCTAGCATCATTATTCGAAATTACGGCCCCTTGTGCTAGAAGCACGCGGAAGCCGCAGTCAAAACAAAAAAGAGAAATCCTGTAATAAAGAGCGTCGCAACTATTAACACAATTAAGACTTTTTCCGTATAACATCCCTCCATTGTCTCCGCCGCGCAAAACAAAATGCAATTTCCATCAACGTGATACACTCCCACTCCCTTCCCTTTTCTGCAATTAAAAATGTTATAATAACCACCGGGCTTCTATATCAGTTAGCTCAAGTTTCGTCTTCGAGTGTTGGGGGTACGGACCGTTCTAAGTGAATGTGTTATTGCCTTTTACATGTCGAGATGCAATCTGAGCTCTTGTCAAAGAGAATGTTGTCGTTACGGTTAGCAGATGTAGTCTCCTGCATATTTCAAAATGCATAACCATATTGTGTCCAATGCACCCAGTCAGGCAGTAGCCAGCTGAGCGTAGGATGACGGGTGATCTGTAAATTGATTGCATGGGAATATGTTCATAAGAAGAAGTCGACAAATTCTTTGTGTCATCTTGTGACCTGCCTGAGAGCAACAAGAGTGGAAATTAGATATGCGACGAGTCGGCAAGATGTGCTATGAGAAAAAACAAACGATGCTGCGCAGGAATGCCTAGCAGAAGGCTTGTCAGATTGTTAGGTAGCGTCTCGGACACTTATACACCATCAATGCCTATGCCGCATCAGCGGTAAGAAGTTCCGAACCTGGCTGGTCCTGGTCCTCCGATGCGACTGCTGCCCATACCGGGCCCAACGCCGGGGCCAGGGCGAGTCGTGACCGCGTGGTTGGTGCATAGCATTCCGACACGAGATCCAAATTTGGAACCCCTGAGAGAGACCATGTGCTTTCGGATATGGGCAGCAACCATCTCACGATGTTGAGGAGAAGCGTTGTTAAGAATCCACTGAATAAGGTAATTTCCGTATTGGTCGCTGGCAATGTCAATCAAAGGAATGCGAGTGCGGTCGCGGCGCCCTTCGCAAACTCGATCAAGATATCGACCGAGAAACTCGGCACTTCCAATCTTGAGGCACTTCTCCACAACCTTGGAGGCGAATTGATCAGTGCTATACTCTGCGGCATACCGGATGACGTGGTCGATGGCCCGGCTGCGGTCAGGGGGCGCTCCGTGCTCGCATATGTGCTGGATGCACCAATTCCCAAATTGGCCGTGAGCCACAATGTCGATATTGGCAAGGACTTCTTCGATACAAGGGCGNNNATGAGCATGTATTAGNNNAGGATTGAAATATCTCAGGAAAATNNNGATACCACTTACCTTGTCCTCTTCGAGGCAGTTCTCAAAGATGTTCTGAACAACAAGACTGCCGGTCTCTCCAAGGGCAACCTCGTGCCACATTCCTCGGAGAGATTCGTTGACGAATTTCATAATCTGAGGTGGGGATTCGGTCCATCGAAGCTCGAAAAGCTTCTGCCAAACGTGGCAGGCATATCTGTGAATCACGGTCTCAGGGATTCGACGGAGAAGCTCGTGAACCATGATTGCCTTGTATTCTTCTGGGACTGAGTCGAATGCCTTTTGCACAACGTGGCATCCAAAGGGATCCATGGACAAGTTCAGAGTGTTGCCACGAATGGCTTCGGCAATTTTAATGACCTGCTCTGGAGTCCCGTGCTCAAAGCAGCGTTGGACAAGGAAGTTGCCAAACCTGTTGACCATCAAGGGGTATGCCTGTGCCACAATCGCCTCGACAATCTCATATTTCTGCTCTGGTGTGCCCACCTTGAGCTTCTGTTGCAAAAATATGGAAGCTTGTTGGTCATTGTTGCAAACAATCTTGTCAACAATGTACTTCCAATTGCAATTCACATTTCGGTCGAGGAGGCGGCGGTAATTAAGAGGCTCTGTTGGTGGGAGATAAGTTGGTCCCTCTGATGGGACAACCTGTTTTTCATCAGCATGTGGATGGTAGTGAGTGATTTCCATCGAACTGCCGGGTACCTCATTCTTCCAGCCAGCCTTTGAGGTGAACTCTGAGGCATGGGGAGAAAGAGGAGTGCCAATTGCTTGTTGATGAAATGGAGGGAACATGTTTATGCCCATCGGAGCCATTGCTGGTCCGACGCTAACGTGAGCACCTGGGACCGGGACAGGTACTGGACCTCCGACCGAGTCAAACTGATGAGCTGGGCCGTTGATATTGACATATGAGGCCCCAAACTGGTGGCTTGGATTCATTCGGTTGTCGAAGCGAGCACCACGGCGGTTCGATGGGGGGCGCATGATGTCGTGATCAGGAGCTTGACGCTCAGGGCGATGATTGTCAACGAGGATGTAAGGCGAGTTTGGGTCTACGCAACCCTGGTTAAATCCCCGACCGCCAAACCAGTGAGCGGGAGATGGCTCAGGAGCAGGTGGATGAAGAGTGTTGTTGTTGGCAAAGGGCGCCTTTGTAGATCCCCAGATTCCACGGGCACGATTAAGTGCGGTGGCCGAGGCAGAATCACTAGTATCGGACTGAGTATCATCTGGGGTGCCTCTGCTCCAAATATTCTCCCGAGGAGCTGTTTCAGTGCGAGGAATTGCTACGTCAGATTCCTTGGCAGATCGCGACTGAGCAAGCTCCTGGTCCAGCTTAGAGATGTGGTTCCTGGCTTGTGCTAGCTGTAGTTTCAGGCGAAAAACTTCTTCAGCATCTGGACGCGGATCGTCAAGTGTAACGCTAGCCGGACGCGTGGTCGGGGCTGTGGCAGAGAAACCTTCGGTTACTGGAGTGATGGGAAGCGAAGTGCTCGAAGGAGTTTGGTCACAGACTCTCAAGAAGGAGCCTTCGTCTTCCACTACTTTCGCGTTCTGATTCTGTTGATTGATGGAAACCTGCTCCGGCATTCTCGCAAAAGGTTTCTCCATATGATAGGAGTTATTGGTGGGTAGGTTGTGGACGTGCTTCAATGAACTGTAAGTAAGAGGCAAATCACAAGAGTAGATGGTGTAGACAGTTACCTTTGGGTAACCTTGATTTGCCAACTTTGAAGTGGTCAATGGCGAAATGCCCTTTTCCTTCATCGCAGATGTGGTTCCAGTTTCCTGATCAAGGAAGTAAGCAAATATATACCACCATGCCTCNNNTGCTGCCAANNNGAAGCCAAATATCCGACGTCTGTACTGTCGTTGCAA
>JARWZN010000004.1:3577786-3625326 GCA_030015385.1 Trichoderma sp. BMH-0061
GATCCAGGGACGGTAAAAGAAACTTACACCGGAGGCTACAGTAGCTGAGAGCACATTTCCCGCCTGCACCAACATGTCTTTCAGGGGTGTGCCGGCTGAGAACGTAACCGAACGCTGAGGAGTAGATCCTGATGAGCCGGAAGTCGACATTTCATCCGCAGAAGATGATGGGAAGAGATCAACGAGATAAAGATCAAAGAGAGGATGCAGCGGCGAATGCTGTTTGGAATAGACAAGCTCCCCTGAGAGGGCTAGACTAGGCGCTGTTTGCGTGCCAGAGTTGAAAGAGGGAAATGAGGAAGAAAACGAGTGGACGATTTGGGATGTTGTGTAGACGGAGAAGAAATGAAAGGGACAGAGATTTTAGAAGTAGATGTTAGTGGTCGGTTGGAGTCTCGGGTGAAAGAACGGCCTGTCAGGCAGTGGGAGGAAGGAGCTGGCAGCGGCTGTCAGTTTCTATCGCCGAAAAGGGCCACCGCCTTGTCTGGTGCTCGCTAAGGCCAAAAGGCGAGGCAGGATTTATACGTCACTCAAGGTCAGGCACAAATAAGGGGTTGAATGCGATATTTTGGCGGAGCTGAACAAAGTTTTGCAGCGAGTTTAGATGCATTCAGGTCTGAAAACAAGAGAGAGAAGAGTGAAATATATAGAAAAGATAGATAGAGAAGACGCATCAGGCAATTTCAGGCATCTATTAGTGCCTCAAGGACTCGCCAAATAGACATTGTAGGCAAAAAAGGCCTCTGTGAATCACAGCCAGCTTCCAAAGAGTGCCTAGAGACGTGGATTTTGATCTCCTTTGTTTGCCCGTGGCTCTCTGTTACGCTTAGGCCCCAACGAAGTAGCGTTATTTATAGTTATCTGATTTCGAAATTCTGGTCGCCAGAAGAGTCATGAGATGTGAAATTTCCAAAGTGTAGTACCAGGCCAGTAGGCGCCAAAGTCACTGCGTACTTGGCGCCGAAATTAGAAGCGTCCAACATTCGCAATACAGACGTTTCTCATTCGATTCAGAGACCACCCGAGTTGACATAAAACCTCTATTCATATCCATTTCATCTAAGACAACATTCTTTTTCTCATCTCGCAATGGAATCAGATGGTCTGATCCGAGCGTAGGGGGTAATTGTACAGTACAGTCGATTTTACAATCTCAAGGGGCATCACAGAGCCTTGAGTCACCATATCCTTCAACGCCTTTTTTTTTCATAGCCTCCCACTATGATAACGTAGATCCGTGTTCATGTTAATCAGACATGATAACGTGGAGAGAACACCATCGCAACTGATAGTGTGACGATTATCGCTTCTTTCCGGGGGTGGGAGCTGCAGGATTCTTAGCAAATGGACATTCCAACAGGAAATCAAATCATCATCAGACAATGATAACATACCAGGAGGACCCTTGTTCTTCTTTGGCGCACTCTTTCCACGCTGCTTAAGCCTAAAATTGCAGGTTTAGCCAGCCGTCTCTTCGAGGCTTGTTCCAATGCACCTACTCTTCAATGTACTCGAATCGATCTTCCTCGGCGTCGTCCCACGTGGCAAGCACTGGACCAAACTCTCGCTTCACATCCTTAATCGACGCCAGCTTCCGGGGGTAGTAAGCGGCGAGAGCAGGGCCTTTGAGTCGCTGTCGCAAGACCTTGTTGCCCATGCGAATCCCCTCAGGGTTGAACGTCGTGGCGAATACTTGGCATTGCGCCTAAAACAAGTCAGTTGGCCATTGGCAAGCAATAGAATTTTGGGGCGCCTTTACCTTCATCAAGTCTAACAACCGCGCACGAGGGACACTCATCTTTACATGCTTGATCTCCAATGATGGCACCAGTTTTCGACGTCGAATTGAAGTTTGAATGCGCACATCAGAAGAAAATAGGCTAAGCCGTTTTGGGACTAGCATCTACTGCACCTTAGGAGGTGGGTCGTGCTATTCAAGTGAATCGACTCGCCCCAAAAAGCGTCTTGAATTCATCTTGGATTCTTCACATCAAACGCGAATATTTTCATCATTAAATTTTCAGTATATTGTCAGAGAGAATATGCATAAGCGACGAAATGCTTCACCAGGGGACCGCTGGGCAAAGCGGCATCAGACGGGGGATCCGAGAAAAAACGATGAATTTGTCAATAGCGCCGAGCCATCAAATCAAGCGTTGGCATCGCTTGCAGAACAAGCAGATGAGCTCGTAGATTGTCTCCAAGCCTTGAAGCGCCAGTTTTCACAGAGCAAGAACCCTTCAGAGCTCCAGCTTGGAAGTGTAAAATCACGACTGTCTCGATTGACGAAGCAGCTGCTTCCTTCATTTCAGATTCTCGGCTCTCTTGAAGAGCCTGAACCTGAGGCTCCACAGCCCATAGCTGAGACAACACCAGCGGTATGCATATGACTTTTCCAGCGACTTCCATCATCCAACCATTCAGTTGAAAACTAACATCAAAACCTAAAGGCATCAGTATCTACCCATGACACTTCTAGCATACCATTGCTCTCCAATATCAGGGTTACACCATGGACCTCATCGGAGATTCAGCAAGAATGGCCGCCTCTACCTCCTATTTTGGACCCTAAACTCAAAGAAGAAGTATTCACACACCCAGGACTTGGGTTGAAGTACAACTATGAGCGCCTAGAATGGCTAGGCGATGCATATCTCGAACTTATCGCGAGTTCTCTCATTCACCAAACATTCACGCAGTTGCGTTCTGGGGCTTGCTCTCAACTCCGCGAGAGGTTGATTCGAAATGTCACTCTCGCCGAGTATTTTCGACATTATGATATGTCTCAGTGGGCCAAGCTTCCGTCTGCCTTTGGTGATTACAAGGGCCATGGGCGAGGCAGGTCAAAGGATAAAGACTTGGTGAAGACACAGGCCGACATGTTCGAAGCCTATGTCGCAGCTGTAATTCTCTCGGATCCTCAACAAGGCCTCACGAAAGTGGTGGAGTGGCTGAAAACACTCTGGGGCAGGACTATCAAGGAAGATATCTACAAAGCCGAAGCAGCAAAAAAGCGATCAGAAGGTCAATCAACAGGGGCGGAGGTGACAAGCTCAACTGCAAAGCAGCGGCTGAGCGTGAAAATCGTAACCAAGGGGGTTACGATCGACTACAAGGATCTCCCTGGCGAGAAGAAGGACAAGAATCTCGGACTACCTCTGTTTACTGTTGGAGCATATCTTACCGGCTACGGCGAGGTTGGAAGACTATTGGCAGTCGGCACAGCCCTAAGCAAAAAAGATGCTGGACAAAAAGCAGCTGAGACGGCATTGCAGAACAAGCGACTGATCCAGGCATACGAGGAAAAGAAGAGGCAGTATATGGAAGCTAGAGACAATTCGGTTTTGAGCAGCCTTTTATCTGAGTGGTGAGATAAGAAGCGTTTACGGGTATGGCTATCGACAAAGGGATACAACGTAGGATAGATTACGTGAGGATAATGAGTGGATTGGCTCTTGAATCTGGAACTGGAACACTGTTAAACAGGATACATATTGCCTGGCTATTGTAATGAATAAAGAACATTGTCTTGTTACTGCTGATACTAGAACAAGCCGTATCGAGTGTGGTGATCATTAGCGAAATGTCTCGCCATGGTGACCAGCTTGTAACCACTTGTCACATCATGCGTTTTGGGAGCCCGATCTGCCGATGTGTGTTGTCTCGGCCTGCACTTTTTTTAGCCAGAAATGAATGAGGAGTTTCACTCGCAAATTGTGTGTCACGGAGCAGGAAATGCTTCAGATGGAGCAAACATTGCAAGGTCGATACTTTGAAGCTCAAGATGTATTTTGTCCATAATTTCGACTCTTCCAACAGGTGCTAACTCGTGCACAGGTAGGTAGGAAATACCTACGACCTAAGCTGGTACTCCCCTAAATCTACCTACCAAATAACTGGACCAAAACTGCATGCCACTTCTTTTGTCTGCCGTACATAAAAGCATTGAAGACCCTCCTCATGTGTTGGGCAGCTAATCTGGGGTAAACTGGAACTAAAGCAGAACCGGCGCCGTCTACAGTCGAGGTACCTTTTACTAAGCGCCCAGGCGACTTTCACGTGCTGCGGCAGGTATCGCATACCCGATTTGATGACGCGAGGCCCAGCGCAGCTCTTGGTTGTGCCACACTCTTTTTCAGCAGCCGAAGCCCCTGGACCGGTAGCGTCGAAGCATTTCCGAGTATTATGGAGCGCGAGCGCGCCGAGGTTCAATTGCGAGCCGGACGACAGACCGAGCCTCAATCGCCAACGAACGCCCGCAGACATAATCTTCGACATCCACTAACTTGCCACGACTAAGTAATCACCTGGAATCCTCATCCTGCCACCTGCCTTGCGTCATCGTCGCGGGATAAGAGCTTGTCGCAGCGCTGAGGCTCGAACGACTTGTTCTGTAGCTGCGGTGTCTCGAACCGTTCGTCGGCTGTTATCGCCAAACCGATCAGCCTTTCGGGATCAACAAATCCAAGTCCGCAGCCGACGCCCTATTCCACCCAACAATTGCCATCTGGTCGCCACGAGAGAAGAAATCCGAGAAGAATAAGAATAGGAGAAGAATTCCCACCAATCTTAAGCAGAATTTTCTTTTGTCCCGGGCGATTTCACGAGGCCGCTTTCAGGCTCGTTGGGAGCAGCACGGCTCCCCGTCATAGCCGCCCCCGATGGCGGACTCCGTAGGTGGGTATAATGGCAGATGCATCTTGCTCCCCCCACGAGCCCGCAATGGTACATGTACATGCTGACCGCCCAATGCTGCAGATCGAGTCTTTGTTCATGCCCTAAACACCGTCAAGAAGATACCCAAGACTGGAGCATCGCGGCCGCCNCCTTCCGAGCGCCTACGGCTGTATGGCCTCTACAAGCAGGCCATGGAGGGGGATGTGGATGGTGTTATGGAGATGCCCACGGCCGGGTCGGGTTTACCTCCGGACGAGCTGCAGAAGGAGCGGGATAAGTGGGATGCGTGGAATTCACAAAAGGGCTTAACCCGGACCGAGTCCAAGAGGCGATATGTCGAGGCGCTCATCGAGACAATGCACAAATACGCAAACACATCGNNNGTTGAGGTATCCCCGGATGTTGACATATGGAAACTAACTAAATCCTTTAAGNNNGACGGGAGAGAGCTCGTTGCTGAGCTTGAGTTTGTCTGGAACCAGATCAAAGACAACGTTCCCAGCTCCGATTCTTCATCTGCCAACCCAAGTGACCCCACACATAGCTTCCATCAGCCAAGGAACGGCAGCGATGGACCCATGAAGATCTTAAGCCCTATGAGTGAACAAGATGTGGTCGAGCTGCGATCCCGCCGGCAAATCGACGAGGATGACGAAGATGCGGTGGCGAGGGACGAGGAGGAACGCGCCGTCAGCCTCCAAAACAGCCGGTGGTCCAAGAAGATGGAGCGAGCCATCACCAAGCTCTCGGCAGAAGTCGCCGCCCTTCGCGAACAGATCGCCACGGGACGGGAATGGAAGTCGAAAAAGGAAAAGAGCTTTCCTTCTTGGATAAAATGGTTCATCTTCGTCGTCATGAAGCACCTGCTGATCGACTGTGTCGTCCTGAGCATAATACTCCTTTGGATGCGAAGTCGAAAGGACCGTCGGCTAGAAGATATCGTGAGGGCAGCGTTGCGGCTGGTCAGGGAATACGTCAGAAAGGTGCTCCCTTCTAGATGAAACAGGAACAACAGCCGACTGTACATTATTCTCTGGCCAGCGTCCAGAGAGATCATCATACCGTCCTAATGCGCCATCCATGCCCCGTCACGAAATACCATGTTCATCTTTCACGAATGTCACATCTATCCATTGAATAAACAACCAGACCACAACACCTGTTCTATTACCACGGCTCCCGTCATATAAGCAATATTATCTAGACTATAGAGGCCAATATATATTTAGGTTCTGAATAACATAATACTGATATCTTCGTCAAAACCACGCCATCCAGTAATTTAATCTAGACAATCCAACTCTTCTACTACACTGAGTTCTCAAATCATGCTTCCACATGCTCTTTTGTAGATGAGCTAGATACCGCCCTACTTGATTGCCCATGAACGGTTTATCAAAGAGGTCATATAAAATCTGTAACTCGGCGCTTCTTTTGCCTGACGATTCGGCAGCCAGCTCATAGAACCGCCAGGCACACACCATGGGAAAGAGCCCCGAGCCGCCTTGGACAGCGCCGGCCATTGGCTCAAAAAATAGATGGCCGCAATGGAAAATTTTTGAGGCGTATTGTTCTGGGCGACCTATAGAGTTCTGACCGCGACACTCCAAATGTGCTGAGTCTGTCGTATCTTCCGATACGGACTCTATGATGCATGACAGCATTAGGCATATACTCCAGTAGACACAACTCAGATGAAGCAATGAAAAATCGCTATCAAGTTGTGGTATAGGTAGAGGCAGCCCTGCAATTGCGTAGTCGTAGATGGATAGATCGACATGAGCCCGCCACGCAACCAAGGCGGCCTCTACCTCCCGACACTGCGGCAGAATCTTTTCTCGAATCTCATTCGCACTTTCTTTAGTACTAACCGCGGCTAGCAAATCTACCTGAACCAGTATATCTGGAATTCCGCTCATAACGTCAATGAGCTTGTCTTTGGTAGATTTCTCAATAATAGTCCAGGGGATTATTTTCCAATCATCGGAGCTGAACGGGGTTGAACATCTCCGCCTGATGGCCAATAAAATCTTGCAGTAGTGATTGTAAATGTCAAAAAAATTGTTTCGGCTTATAAGAAAGGAATTCACTCGTCGATAACTTACTATATTTATGCGACTATCAGCGAACAACTGATGAGAGACTCCTGATACGAACGAGTCTGGCCCTCGCGCAAGGAACATGGCGAGCTGCCCCTCGCTATGTCTTTGCCATCCAGCCACTCCTGGATCTCCATCGGGGCCAAAGAAAAGNNNGAGTAGATGTCTTATCAGAATCATAATGTGGACAGCATACCTTTGGGGGAAATGTACCTCATAGAGCGCCATAACTCGAGCTGCCATTACCAAGCTGTCGCTCTCTGCTCGATTCGGCTGCTTAACGGCTTTAATCATCTCTTGTATTGTCCAGTTATACACTTGTAGGCCCTTCAACCGCAGTTGTTCATCGTTATTGATCCTTCCGAGAATGGAAGTCGCCGTAGCCACCGTCGCATATCGAAGAGCATTTTCAGTGTTGTACAGGTCCCCGATAAATCTTGTCCAGCCAACTGAGGATAAATCTGAAGACTCGGGTGAAAATTGAGGTCCGTCTGGTATCATTATGCTCCAGAAGAGTCCAAAATACAGCTGCTCTCTCGCCGACCTTGCGAACGAATCGGGTAGGACAACGTGAGGACTACTTTCTCTTTTCTTTGCATAACTGACTATCCACGGCCGAATGTCTGATGCTGTTTCCAACTGAAGTGATGTGCAGCATTCTTGGTTAGACGCTGCGCTTGTAGTGGAGTTGAGCCAGATTCTGTCAGTCTCATAGCCTTCACAAGTCACTTGCGCATGAACACATCGATCGCACACTGGAGTGCGCCTATCACACTGAGAGACGCTGGTCAACCAACCTGAAAATGCATATTGTGCGAAAGTGACAATGTACTCACACCCTTCNTTCCGTTTGCGACAGGTGATGCAACCTCTTGACCGTCCTGGAACACCAACCATGCCGTGCAGCGTTTGGGCTTGATCGTTCTTGTGTACGGTGAAGTAATAGGACGCTCAGAAGTCAGGGCGCAATTCATTAATCTAAGAAATGGCGCAACCGATAATTATGTACAATATGATCTAGGACATTTACATGTAAAGTCCGGGGGACATGATATGTCAGCAGCGTTGACGACAAAAGCTATGGGGATGACTTGAGATGAGGTGAGGGCGGGCCCGATACCGAGGTTTCTTCGATCCTTGCTAAACGACAGTAGATACATACTATATATTCAGATCTTCAATACCTAAAAGCTGGATACTAAGTACAGGCATGCTTATCAACTCAAACAATTTATCGAATATCTGAAAGCATCATAAATAGTATACAGTTTTGTCAAATACTGTCATATGTCTTGTTGGTTCATCTTTGTAGAGGCGCAACTGAGGGTCCGATCTGGATCCCCCACGCAGAACAGCCCCGTCTTATTGCCTCACACCCAGGTAGCATTACCATCCATCGTGATGGTGTTAGGTATGCGGGTTGAGTACCCAAAACTTCAATGTGATAAATTAAATATCCGGCTTCTAATTCTCTTGTATTTAGCCTGTTATAATGTGCTTTTCCAAGCCTTCATTAGTACTCAAACTGGTGATGCAGAGCAGTAATTTAGAGGTAGTTCCAGGGACCATAACAACAAGTTACTGCTCCAGTTTGTCTCAGCAGCTATGGTGGCGTCACGTGAAGGAACTGGTCGCCAGCTAGTCGCAAGCACAGACGCGGTTTTTGGGCAGGGAGGAGCTATGCGAACATCTGGCCTGCAATCTGGCATCATAGCTTGGCCTTGAATCTGTCCAAGTCAAAGTCAGCCTCCCAGCACCACGATTGTCTCTCTACTCAGAGAAATTCTGGGAGCTGTACAAGTCCGGCCATCAATGCTGCATCAAGGCCTTTGATTGGGCATCCATCTCCCTTTTCCTTTCCAATTCGCCTCTTCGACTTCTGCTTCCGTCCGCAACCCCGCCGCCATGGTGCGCCTACGAGATATTCCCCGGACGGCCACCTTTGCGTGGTCGCCCGGCTCTGGAAAGCCCCTGATCGTCACCGGAACAAAAGCTGGTGCCGTCGACGCCGATTTCTCTGACGAGAGCAAGCTAGAAATATGGGATCTTTCACTCGACAACCAAGAGCAGGGCATCGAACTCCAGCCCCTCGTCAGCATCACCACAGAATCCAGGNNNGATCTTGGCATTCGCCCCTCCTTGTTGGGCCTTGTCACTAAGACCAAGGTTGTTAGGTTCTACGATATTGCCTGGGGACCTGCCGACGCCGATCACCCCAAGGGCATCATTGCAGGTGCTCTGGAAAACGGCACCCTCGAACTATGGGACGCCGAGAAGCTCGAGACTGGAGCTTCCGATGCCTCCATCTCCAAGACGACGAAGCACACCGGTGCCATCAAGGCAATCCAGTTTAGCCCCCTGAAGCCCCAGCTCCTGGCTACTGCCGGCGCCAAGGGCGAGTTGTTCATCTACGACATCGGCGACATCGAAAACCCCTTCCGTCTAGGAAACGCAGCGGCTCGATCCGATGACATCGATTGCTTGGCCTGGAACCGCAAAGTTTCTCACATTCTCGCCACTGGAGGGCCTGGTGGCTTCGTGACGGTCTGGGATCTGAAGACGAAGAAGGCATCTTTGACCCTGAACAACAACCGCAAAGCGGTCAGCGCCATCGCCTGGGACCCAACTAACTCAACAAAGCTGCTCACGGCAACCGCTGATGACAACACTCCCGTCATCTTCTTATGGAACTTGCGCAACTCTAATGCCCCAGAAAAGACTCTCCAGGGACACGAGCAGGGTGTCTTGTCACTCTCTTGGTGCCAACAGGATCCTGACCTGCTGCTTTCATCTGGCAAGGACAACAAGACGATTGTGTGGAACCCAAACACGGCAGAGCGCTATGGTGAATTGCCCGAGGTTACCAACTGGACCTTCCAGACACGATTCCACCCTCACAACCCCAACCTCTCAGCCACCGCAAGTTTCGACGGCAAGATCACTATTCAAACGCTTCAAAACACAAACCCTGATAAGTCGCAAGCTGTCAACGAAAAGCCCCTGGATGATGAGGAGTTCTTCAGGGCTGCCCAGACCCAGCCTCAGGGAGCCTCTTGGTCATTGGCCAAGGCACCCAAGTGGTTTGAGCGACCTGTTGGTGCTTCTTTTGGCTTTGGTGGTAAACTCGTTATCTTTAGGGCTTCAACTCAGCCTGGCCAGGAGCGCTCATCCAAGTTGGCAATCTCACAGTTTTCTGCAGATTCGGATGTCTCCTCCGCCATCGAAAAATTCCAAGAGGCTCTTAACTCCAATGATGTGGCCACCCTTTGCCAAGAGAAGAAAGACGAAGCCCACACCGACGAGGAGAAGGCAGACTGGACTGTTATCGAGACGCTCGTCGGCGAAAACCCTCGTTCCAAAATTGTTGAGCATCTTGGCTTCAAACAAGAAGACCTAACAAACGGAGCATCGACTGATGCACCTGAGGGACAGGAGACGGAGGCGGCCACTAAAGAGGAGGAACCTGTAGACACAGAGGGCAAGTCCAGACGCCTGTCCAACATGTTTGGTGAGGGCGAGGGCGATGGCGATGACTTCCTTTCTGGTCTGACTGCCAATAAGGGTGCCAAGACTGACAAGCCTTTCCACCTCTTCAGTGACGGGGACACATCTGTCGAGAAAGACATCACAAGAGCTCTAATGCTCGGCAATTTTGCCAAGGCCACTGATATCTGCTTAAAGGAGAATCGTATTGCAGATGCCTTCCTCATTGCTAATTGTGGTGGCCAAGAACTCGTCGAAAAGGTCCAATCTACCTATCTCTCTCGCAAGAGTGATACCCCCAGCTACCTGCGTCTCATCAGCTCCGTTGTCGAAAAGAATCTATGGGATATCGTCTACAACGCAGATCTTGAGAACTGGAAGGAGACCATGGCCATTGTCTGCACTTTCTCGGATCCAACTGAATTTCCAGATCTTTGTGAGGCTCTGGGGGACCGGATCAACGAGCAGGGCCAGCGCAAGGACGCCTCTTTCTGTTACCTTGTGGGTTCAAAACTCGAGAAGGTTGTTGCTATCTGGGTGGATGAGCTCAATGAATCAGAGCAAGCTGGAGTGAAGGAAGAATCTGGCGGTTCTACTTTCTCAGTGCACACTCGGTCTCTGCAGAGCTTCATCGAAAAGGTGACCGTCTTCCGTCATGTCGCCAAATTCCAGGACAAAGAGTTGGCACAGACAGCCGATTGGAAGCTGGCGACTTTGTACGACAAGTACACTGAATACGCAGAGATTCTGTCTGGTCAGGGTAAATTGGAAGTTGCTCAGAAATATCTGGATTTGCTGCCTGCCACTTATCCGGCTGCCGAGCTAACCAGGAGCCGAGTGAAGCTGGCCACGCAAAAGAAGCCTGCCGCTGCACCGGTTTCAGCAGCTCGCCGAACGCCATCAATCCCTTCCGCAGGAAAGCAGCCATCTGTGGTGGGCTACCAGCCTCCCCATCCTGCTCCTATTCAAGCCCCTGTGAACCCATATGGTGGACTGCAACAGACCTCACCATCGGTCTCTACAGCTCAACAGTATAAACCACCAGTTAACCCCTATCAACCACAAGGCTATCAACCCCAGGGATACCAGCCCCAAGGCTACCAACCTCAGAATCAGTTTGGATTTACCGGAGCTCCAATTGCACCACCACCTATCAGCGGGCCTCCGAGGAACACGACACCATCAGCAGGCCCTCCACCATCAAAGGCCAAGAATACGGAGAACTGGAACGATGTCCCTATGGTGACGAAGGCTGCGCCGCGAAGGTCGACGCCCAGCGTAACACCCATTGCATCACCCTTCGGAGCTCAACAGGGCCAAGGGCTACCTCCCCCTCCTCCATCAGCAACTTCGCCTTATGGGCTCGGTGCTAGGGCTAGTCCTCCTCCACCACCCAAGGGACCAGCTCCTCCTCGAGTGCAGTCCCCGTTGGCCGGACCGCCGGTAACTGGACCACCTCGAACCTCTTCTGCGGCGGCCAACCAATATGCTCCGCCAACCCCCATAGCCGGAGCTATCCCAACTCATGCGGCTCCTCCGGTTATGCCACGCACAGCTTCGCCTTATAANCGCTCCTCCTGCCGGACCCCGGTTTCCAACAGGTACGCGCCAGCGCCATCTCAGCAGCAGCCGGGCCAGTATTCCGGCTCTGTGCCGCCACCTCCCGGCCCGGGAAGCAGGCCTCCGCCGCCTGCAAACCCTTATGCGCCACCAGCTCAACAGCAACCGGCAGCACCCAGTCCATATGCCCCATCCCCGTATGCTCCCGCGCCTGGACAGGTACCGGCCAGTCAGCCACCGCCAACAGGACCTCCTCCGATGGGTCGACCCGGTCCTCCGCCTTCAACGGCTTCTGCCCCTCCTCCGCCACAGCAGACCGCACCACCGCCAGCAGCAAAGTACCCTCCCGGTGATCGGTCACACATCCCAGCTCACGCTCAGGCGCTCGTGGATATTCTGAGCCAAGACATGCAGCGGGTAGCATCCAAGGCACCTCCCACATTTGCCCCTCAGGTCAAGGATACGCAGAAGCGTCTGAACATTTTGTTCGATCACCTGAACAATGAGGAGCTTGTCCAGCCGTCAACAATTGAGCAGCTATCACAACTAGCCGTCGCCATTCAAACCAAGGACTACGCTACGGCTCAAAGGCTGCAGATGGAGATTAATCGGGACAAGACTGAAGAATGTGGTAACTGGATGGTAAGTNNNATGACTTTAAGAAAACGATTCTCAAGGTACATGTTTACTAATATCTATTTACAGGTTGGAGTTAAGCGGCTTATCAGCATGAGCAAGGCAACTCCTTGATAAGTCAATAATATTGTCTGTACATGGAGAGTTGTGGTGATTTATTTGATACGCTTTATTGGCGGCACGATGTTATGCAAGGCATTGATTAAAAACCGCGGGCGGCACGATTAGTAGATTATACATAAAGGCAATAGCTATTCACTACCCCAAGTTGGTTATCCAGCATTCAGCGGCTGCGTGAAGTTTGAGCATCGAATTTGGATGTGAAGGAAAACCTGATTATAGGCATTTACTTTGATAGGTATTAGATGCCCGATTCTCTAAGATTCTCCAAGTATCTGCTACTATAACTAAATGATCCGAGTCGAATACGCAGTGGTTGGCTATGGCCGGCTTCGGTACGATTTCGCAGCGCCATCTGTCCAAATACACACGTTGAAGTCAAATGATTACGCCCCGCAAAGTCAGCTGAACTCGCATAGCTGTCTGTATCGGGAAAACTCCCCTCCTTTGATTCGCCCTCGTAATTTAGAGAAGCTCTCTGGACAATGAAAAGGTGCTATGAACTGGCCAAAGATTTAGTCTGTGGCGCTTCCAACTTACTAGACAGTATAAGAGCAAGGCTTAATCTTCAATGGATGCTCCCAGGTTGTCAATCAACTTGCTCCAACTCCCCCGCAAACACCATTTAGCCCTTGTAAACCGAACAGCCTTCTAGATTTATCCCAAGATGCCTCTCATCTCTGCGTCCACCTGGAACACTCTCGGGCTTAGCGTCGCAGCTACTTTTGCGATCCTTGGCTCGAGCGCTTTGTTCGACAAGAAGCGCACTGCTGAGCTTTTTAGCCTTGAGCCGGCGACGAGTGAAGAGAAGCCCAAAGATGGCAGCCTTGTGGGCTTGTTAGTTGGCTCTCGCGATCTTACTATGGCGGCTACGTTGTTTGCGCTGCATCGGGCTGGGCAGACGGACGCGATGGGCACGGTTATATTGAGTTCGATGATTATCTGTGCGGCGGATGTATATATTGTGTGGAAGGGGAAGAAGAGGGCTGAGTAAGTGGTTCTTGAGAGAGAGCTTGTGAGAGAATGATTTGATGTGCTGATGTGATTTGATGATAGGACTGCTATGTTTGCTGTTGGTGCGTGTATTTGGGCGGCTATAGGATTTGGTTTGAAGGGCTATTTTGACTGACGTGAGGCTTTGAATGCTTTTCGTACAATACTCTTGTGTCTCTCCACTCGGTGTTTGGTCTTTTTGTGATCTAGGAGTTCATGTTTATGGGATTTCTTTGCAGTCTCATCTATTTATTTCACCTCACTCTAATTGACTCGTATCAAATTCTCGAATCATTATCTATTTTAATATTGGAGATGATTGGCCTAAAGATACCTATCTTACGTTCCTCTTGAAATTGTATTTTGGATGTTCATTGTAGGGTACGGCAGTCGTCAAAATGCACCTGCAAGGTACGAAGTAGTGGAGCTGAATTAGATGCTTGTGCTTTGCATCTGATGAGAGCTTTCAAAGCATCCATAGCCACGGCATCTCAAGATTACAGATACTACCTAATCTTTCAGAATAAAGCGAAAAGCTTGAAAAGAAATTCAATTTATTTATTCTAATGATAATAATATCAACAGCTCCCCAAGCTTTTGCCACTCTTTTCCCCCATCCAGATAGCAATATCTCAGCGGCGAAACCTCGGCACAACAGCTATCCTCACTTCGTTCACGAGCTTGTCCAACTTTTGAGACGCTCACACTCACTACATACAAACGCTAAAATTACCTAACAGTGGCACATCGGCCTGTCCCTTTTTCATTCACGCCTTCATATTATAACCTGCAAAACCCAATTGACAAAATGACCGACTCTGCTCGCTGGAAAGCAACAGTCTATGTCGGCGGGCTCTCACCCGTCGTCACCAACACGCACGTTTTCGACGCCTTCATCCCATTCGGCGATATCGTCGAGGTGCAGCTCCCCAAGTCAGACGCGCCAAACTCTACGGACCCTCACAAAGGCTTTGCGTACGTCGAGTACGAGGACAGTGCGGATGCGAAGGAGGCCATCGACAACATGGACCAGTCCGAGTTCTTTGGCAGGGTGATCAAGGTGTCACAGGCGAGGGCGCCGAAGAGTGCTGATGAGGGATTGGGCAGTAAAAAGGCGATTTGGGAACAGGTACGTTTCTGAGTTATTACGATTTCGATACTTTGTGATTTGATATTAATGTTTGTCGTTGTATAGGAGAGCTGGCTCGCTGAGCATGCAGGGGAAGATGATGTCACGAATCAGGCAAACTTGGAGGAACCAGCCTCGGATCCTATGCAAGGTCTCGAGGGGCTGGACGTTGCGGGCCCAAAGCCGGAGTAATGATCAAAAAGGGTACTGTTGGTTGGATCAAGGGATGGTTGCAATGGGTTTACGGAGTACTTGAATTTTTTGCATAGCGACGGTGTTTTTTTTGGAAGGACCATATCATGGCATACTGTATTCCTTTTTACATGAATGGGGATCCGAAGTTTTGGAACAACATGCAAGCTGTGTTTCTCCTCGGCACTCCGCCCTAATGCTTCTCGACATATACAGATCTTAATCCCCCATCCCATGTCCCAAGCTGCTGCATGTCAAAAGATTATCCCACCAACTGATTTGTTTCTCGAACTTTGACAAATTTAGTGCTCGCCGCCGTGTCCATCGGAGCTCTGAGCGGCGCGGTGGGCGGCACCCTGTCGGGCGAGTCGCAGGTTCTTGTCGACGAAGAACTTGCGGGTGGTGGAGTAGGCAGCGGCGCCCAGAGCGAAACCGACGACGACGACTAAGTGAGTTTGCACATGNNNGAATATTCGCATCATTGAATTGGCCGCGGGACTGGGGTGAGTCTTTTCGTACAGAGGNGGGTACAGCTCGGCAGGGATCTGCTTGAGCTTGCGGAGGCGCTGGGAGACGGTGTGGCCTTGAGTAAACTTGTCAATAACTGTCGCTGCTGGTTTGCCGAGCTGCTCGGCGAGCATCAATGCCGTCACATACCGGCCTGGTCCTCCTTCTGTTATAGCCGCGAGGTTAGCCGGGATCTCTCCAAATCGGGAGCTNNNGGATAAGCCTGCACTTACGGGGACGGGTCGCATCATGCGGGCCGTAGGGCGGAAGGCCCGAAGAGCAAGAGTAGGACGCATTGTGATGAGCGGAGAGGGTTCAACCGAGAAGAGCTTCAGGGCGGGCGCAAGAATTGCTGCTTGATGGAAGAGGAATTGTTTGGTTTCAAAGAGTCTCTCATGGGCTGGTGCAATTCCCACATCAGCAAATGTACCCACTTGCGCCCACCGAGTGGCCCCATTGGCCCGATGAGCGCCTGAGGCACACATTTTCAATCCGGAACATCTGATTCGGAACCTCTAGCTGCCAACATTCGACGCATAGCGAAATCTCCCACCCGCAATTCCTCCTCCTCGAACTCGCTCCAATTGTCGCCCGCACATCGCCCGCACCGTCGCCGAAGCCGAATCATTCATCATGTCCGACGAGGAAGGCCAGGAGCTTGTCACCAAGCCCTTCAAGTTTGTCACTGGTACGGCTGTTCGCCCGAGATAAAATATCCCCTCTCCCAAAAAGTGGTCTGATCTCTTGAGTGCACCCGAGGCTAACAACGGCGTTTTTGCAGCTGGTGAGATTGTCCAACACGGCCCCTTCTACGTGAACGAAACGACCGACCGGCTCGGGCAGCTTCATCAATGCATTGCCCATCGACTGCGAGCTACTTACCCGCAGCTTGGAATAGCTTGAACTTTGCCCGTCGCCGGAGGACCCGCTTCGCAGATATACCTTCATTATAGGCACGCATGTCGCTAACTCGAGTGCTTGCGCAGGCACTGATGCCCGTTTCCCCAACGTGAACCAGACCAAGCACTGCTGGCAAAACTACGTCGACTACCACAAGTGCATCCTCGCCAAGGGAGAGGACTTTGCGCCTTGCCGTCAGGTACGGAGACCGGAAGGAGCTGTGACTTATGCGCGCATCNNNGTATACNNNACCATTGTGNNNTTCTGGTTGGCCTACCGATCACTGTGCCCCTCTGGATGGTACCAGCGATGGGACGAGCAGCGCGGTATGTTTCACTTCCTCGGTTTACTCCCAACTAAAGCTGATTTTCTTGTCTCAAACGAGTCTGGTAACTTCCCTGTGAAGCTCGATGCTTAAATTCCATATTTGAGGTGGCGGGGTACATAAGCATGGGTGTTTACATAGATTAAGCAGCCAGGCGGCGCATGAGCTGCAGGAAAATGTAGTAGTAGTCAATCACAAGCAAACAAGCTCAATTTTTGACGATTACCTCGTGACCAATCGTTTCTGTTGATGCACCTATAGCTGAGTATGACGTACATCACGCATATATCACCGAGATTACAAGAACCACTCAGAGAGATGCTTCATATACACATTAGCTATATTATATTGGTATCGTATCACATTCGGATGTTGTTCCTTTCCCAAATGCTCCCCATGACCAAACTCCTTTCACTGCTTTTTGAAGGAAAACAAAGAAGAAATTCGAAATCAAAATCGCGATCCAATCTCATTATGAAGATTTCTTTTCATCCTCATTCTCCGACTCAGAACTCATGAATTCATCGTCCTCATCAAAGCCGAAGAATGTTCTCGGCTTGGCCTTTGATGGACCAGCAGCCTCTGTTGGAGGGGTGACTCCNNNNGAGCTCTCCGAATCTTCTCCTTCGCTTGCAGATTTGCTATTGCTTTGCTCAGTGGATGCGGAGTCATGAGATGAGCTGAGGAGGTTGTCTTTGTAGTTTCCAGACTTCATCGCAGCCAGCACGGCTTCACGAGTTCGCTCGTTGCTTTCTTCTTTGTCTTCAACCCACTGGCCGTCCAACTTGCCCCTACCGCCGGACTTGATCTCTGCCTCCCTCCTCTCTGCATGGTCAACAATTTCTTCCCATCGTTGACGTCGCTTCTCCTTTTCCTTCTTCTCCATCTCTGGTTTGATAGCGAGGTACTCGGCGAGAGCCTTGGCCTCGTTGATAGTGCGGATTCGTCTTCCATCCAGGTTTCGGCTTGAGCCGCCATCATCCTGCTTCTGCTTCTTGCGCGATGACATGCGACCACCGGCAGCTCGGAGCTGAGATCCGAAACCACCCTTTCCACCGCATAGGGGAATGGCGAGGCGCAGAGAGAGAAANNNNTCCTCGTCTGATGTCAAGTACGTTGAAAGGGGTGCCTCTGATACTTGGGGTAGTAGTCGATTTGAGAGTGTTGTGATGATGAACTTGGCTTCGGTGGCACCGGCAGGCAGCTTGTCATCGATCTGCTCCCGCAGAGATGTGACTGTAGTAGTTGGAGATGCGCGCAAGACCAAAGTAGGTGGAAGACCGAGACCATTGAAGGTCGAGATAAGGACGTTGAGATGTTCCGCCATTGTGATGAATGGTTTGTTATAGATGTGGCGATGCGATCGTTTCAGAGAAAAGCGAAGACTGAAGATAGATGTGGTGATGCGATCGTTTCAGAAAAGAGCTGCGAAGACTGAAGTGCGTGAGTGGATGATGTGAGAGTGTAAGATGGTTGTTGTGTTGTTGATAGAATGGCTGTCGCACTTAAGACGTCAACTTGCAAGCCTTAAAGTCTGTCGTTGGCCGGGCAAAGCGATAAGAGATGCGTTGCGACGCAGCAGAGCCACGATCATAAAGTTTGGGGAGTTGGCGGCGAAATGGACGGGCGGAAAGTTTGTCATGTGAGGTCGCGACCTGCGCCACACCATCGGGAGGCGCTAGTCACCATTATCGGAGAATCGCTTATCGACACGTGATTACCAGCCACAACGCACACTTTCGCGACCCCCACTTCGCTAGGGTGGAATTTCATGTAGGGCTTCCGCCCACAAAAGTTATCCAATTCGAGATCTTTTGGTTGTACGCCTGTTCCCGAAAAACCGTCAACTTTCCAACATCGACCCTCCGAGCAGCAAACCGCCACGATGTTGATTCCCAAGGCCGACCGCAAGAAGATTCACGAGGTATTTTTCGACGATGTCTACGAAACCGCGAGCGCGAGCTCGAGGAATTGAAATCAAGTCCCAGGACCGTCACTGACAATTGTCTGGTATTAGTACCTCTTCCGCGAGGGTGTCCTCGTCGCGCAGAAGGACTTCAACCTCCCCAAGCACCCCGATATTGACACCAAGAACCTGTTCGTCATCAAGGCTGCTCAGTCCCTCAACTCCCGCGGCTATGTCAAGACTCAGTTCTCTTGGCAATACTACTACTACACCCTGACCCCCGAGGGTCTCGACTACCTCCGGGAATGGCTTCACCTGCCTGCCGAGATCGTTCCTGCTACTCACATCAAGCAGCAGCGATCACACGCTCCTCCCCGTGGCATGCTCGGCGAGGGCGAGCGTGAGCGACGACCTTTCGGCCGTGGACGTGGCGGCGACCGTGGTGACCGTGAGGGTGGATACCGAAGAAGGGATGCTGGCGAGGGCAAGGAGGGTGGTGCTCCCGGCGAGTTTGCTCCTCAATTGTGAGAATCTTCCTCCCCTTTTTCTTTGGAGATGATATGGACGGGTTTTTTTGCTACGGCCGCCTGAATTCATCATCGGTTTAATGGTTGGGATCTTTTGCTAATTTTTTTCTTCTCCTACAGCCGTGGTGGCTTTGGCCGTGGACGTGGTGCTGCTCCTCCTTCCTAAACGAATCTGTCTCTTTCGGGGTTAACAAATCTTATGATGCATGGCGCAATAAGACAACGGCATGTAGTCTAAAAAACGTGAGGCAATCCTCACCATGAGTCCACTCATGAAGAAATGGGAAGTGAGGGGGATATCGTGGGAGTTCTTGGAGGTTAGATCCTCGGAAATCATTTGCATCAGGGTCAATGTTTGCCATCAACGAGATAATTTTCCTTTATGCCTAACATGTGAGAACGTGTGCACCTGGTGAAGAGGGGACCATTTGAAACATGACGAGTGAAGAAAATTCTGGAGAGCGGGATGCTTGGCTGGTCTTGCCGGGAGTGTCTGCGCGGTTTTGCATGAGGTTGATGGAGGAGATGAATTGGCTCAATTGATATCCTTCCTTGTTCCAATTACTCGGGGCCATTGTGCAAAGTGATGTCATCAAGCAATTTAGAAGATCGATTTGCTATATCTAACGGGAGGTACCATCTAGCGACTCCCAACTGGCACCCAACTTCCCATCAACTATCAAGTGCGTAAGCCGCCAAGCCCATACCTGAAAACGCAATACGGATGCGCTTAAACTCCAAAAATAGATTCAGTTCTTAATGAGAAGACAACACAACATCAAAGTGGTGTGTCTATTTGCCGTTGCTATTGGTCTTGCCGATGAACTCATCCAGATTGATGTCGACTTCGAATAGCTTCATAATATATTGTTGCCAAGTATAGTCGATGTCTTCGTATTGTTCACCTTTTATAGTAACCATTCCAGAAGTTCTAGGTCTGATGGTTCCTTCAAAGACGCATTCTTGTTCTCCAGGCTCAATACCGAAGGGTGCCGTTAATTCTCCAATGTTATCTTGGCCTTTCTTGAGGGCAAAGTCAGCTCTCAAATCAAACCAAAGATTGAGTGGACTGGGATTTGTTATGGTCATAACGATTTTGATCTTGTCGTGGGAGACGTCGACACTATTAATCTTGGTGCTCATTCTCGGCATGTTTGCTAAATCAATGGATATTGTGAGCCGATGGCCATTTGGAGATACTTCGAGGGCAGCTGTAGGCTGTTTTTGGACATCCAGCTCGTTGTTGGCACTCAATCTAGGCATGAACTCTGCGAAGAAATTCCTGAATGCCACCATATTCTTGATGGGCATTATAGGCTCCCTATCTTCATCCCATTCAGTTTTCACATAGTTGTTGCTGTCGGGTATCAATGGCATTTCCGGACTAGTAACCTCTCCAACTAGAATGGTGCGATGGTAAAGACGAATCTTTACGGCACTGACCCAGCCAATGTCGAATCCAGCACAGATTTTGCCTCCTACCTCTAGATAGAGGCANTCTGGAGCTTGTATCAGTGATTTTGTTATTGTNNNATGAGAAAACGAATGAACNNNCGTAAGGGAACGGCCTGAAATTAGAAAGTGGTCGATATCCATTTCTCCTCCCGTCTCAGACATGGCGATGCTCTCCCGATTGGAAACGTCGCTGGACTTTGCTGTGTCGGGCAAGATTTCGGCTGTAGGTTACTCAGATGATTTGAGAGAGGCTCAGTCAGAAAGGATGATGAGAGAAGAATTTATTGACAGATCTCCTGGCTCGTCGGGTGTTCGGATTTAAGTACACTGTCGTGTTGGCATTCACTTCAGCGATGCCGCCCGTCGCGTGAATCACGAAGCGGAATCATATGGCATTCACCCAACAGCTCTCAGGCCACCTTTTCTGGCTGGTTTGTTGCTGCCTGAGTTTCTGCATCTTTCTCCTCATAATGAAGGCCGTGTACTTCTAAAAGTAAATGGGCTGGGGAACCCCATTTCGGTTGCTGTGCTGCCTTGATGCAGAGAGTCACTAGGCAGAACCTCAAGTTCGCTATCCAACACCGTAGTGACTACATAAAGTTCAGGTATCTTAACAAGATGAGGAGGAAATGTATTGGATGCCTTCCGCTACTATTGTAACTATATTACTCTATCATCTAATACTCTCATTGATGCTGCATGGTCAACCAATGGCGCTCAATGGCTGCTCCCTTGATGTAAGGCCGACCCTTTGCATAGAGACACCTCAACGAATCTCTCTCTTATTAGGCGTGGAACAAAATTCACGATCCAAGTGTCTTCTCCAACATGACTGGATTGGATATCGCATGGCGTTACGGCATAACTCTCACGGAGTGTAATCATAAATGAGCTTCTCATGGGCTGATATGAGGAGACACATTATGTTATTTTCGCTCTCAGGATATGAGTTTGCGGCAGATGCATAGATCACTCTGTGGATTGCTGCCGGCTGTTTGGCATGCTGCCAGCTGGTGAGATTTGCTGCCAATTGCCCCGAGAGTGCTATATAAACCCTGCTCGCGAATTCAAGCACAGTCACTCCCCTCTTCTCTTCTCTTATATCCTCCTCAAGAGCGCTTATACATGAGAAGGTGTTGATGCTCAAGGATACGTATATCTCATTCATAACAGTGAATTACATCATATTCGTCACCTCTGTTCTTCGTTTATGAATATTGAAACCTCGAAACATTTTGAATCATCAGCAGAGTCTATCTCGTAACGACTCACGGGTTGTGGAGTACCGAGTCAGCCCTCAGTCACTGGATACGTCGATCAAAATGGGCGACATATATACGCCAAAGTCGGATGTGGAGATTGAGACGCTCTATTTTGATGGTTCGTCTCTGAGGTTTGTCTGTCCCTTTACATATGCTGTCTTACCTAAATATCCTTTCAACTCGATGCTTATACGTTACAGGACCTTCAAGCTCGATATCACCGTTAAAACAGGAGTTTACTTTGGCTGGGTCAGTTATGTGACCATCTCCCTCTTCTATGGCCACACTTTTATTGGAGAGGCAATTCTTGAAGACGAGCTTGTCAATAGCGAAAACTACAAGGGCGATCTCTATATAGAATTTGATGGGGCTGTAATTCAACATATGGGTGCGTTCAAGAGCTTTATTCGCGACATAATGCCCAAGCCTCAGCTTGATGCCTGCCAATCTGACCATAACAACCACACCACCAAAATGGAGGTTATTGAGAATGGCCATAAACTCACAATGGCCATAGATTTGTATGGCATTGGAAGCTTTAAAACGACGACACCTATAGTTCAACTGACTGGCAACTCAATCGATATCACTTTCTCAATGTCTAACACAACTACTGTGGCAATCTACTTTGGTCAAACTAAATTTAGGCTTGAGAACGATGGACGCATTTTGGCTTATCTGTCCGGAGACTTTTGCATTTATGCAAGCGGAGAGGAAGGCATGCAGTATCATTTGACCGGAAATATCTGTTCGGGATGCGAGCTGATCGGAAAAGCAACTTTGAGGGGATGTGACCTGGAAAAGTTTGAGGAGACTTGGCGTACCCATGCTATCCGAGAGTTTCAAATCGAAGTTGATCTAGACCATATGGTCATTCGTAACCCTGAATAGGCAACGCTACTTGCTATGCTCTTCTCAACCCAAAAAATCGGCGATGGAGGAAAATTACAGATATTGAAAAGCTACATGAGCGACGGTGGTTTATGGAAGCAAAGAAAAGCTCATGGTATGCAATTTTTGGTAGCTCTAATAGCTCAAATGGAATGATATCGGTTTTGTTTGCAGACGGCAGGATGAAGAAGTTCTGACAGTGGTGAGCCAGCTGGCGGAAGTGACGTGCCAACTGCCAAGTGGGCTATATAATTTCTCTTCGTAACTCACTGAAGCCTACTTTTTTTTCTCTCCTTCAAACATTCTTCCTCAGGGATTGACGGGAGTGTCGACCTGCGAATGCTTCAGGTATTTAAATCCATCGTGCCAGTTTTGGAATAGACTCCAGATGCTGACTTTCGACTTCCAAGCATCGCGATAAACTTGGTATCACTTCGACTCCCTATCGGATACATTTGGAAGATTTTGAAACCATGGCGGAAATGAAAATTGAAACGCTTCATTTCACCAATCCCTCCATGAGGTATGGCCGTCTAGCTGATCACCCCTCACAACCACTACTGCTTCCTTACACTCCCCTTGCAAGATACTTATTCCAACCACAGTCTTTTGATCTTGAAATCACTGCCATCATCGACCCCGAACTCGACATTGGCTGGATCAGCAATGTGACAGTCTCACTCTTCTACCGTCGACGCCTTATTGGCGAAAAAACTCGTTGCAAAACATACATCATCCCCGACGAGAGTAATGAAGAATTCATCCATTTCCAGGGGGTGAAAATTCGGGATATGATAGGATTCAAGGCTTTCGTGCAACGCTTGATGCCCAAGTCAGGAATCATCCGTCAGAGAGAAGGCCAAACGTTTATCACTGCCTCAATGGACAAAGACGAGAATGGCAATAATCTCTCGGTGGCTATAGACCTAAACGACATATCGAGTGTTACTATTTCGAATGTAGACTGCCAGGTGGCTGACCAGGCAGTTACACTCGCATTCAGAGTATCAAGTTCGAATCCGGTTGATTTGCCTTTCGGATACTGCAAGTTTTCGTTGAAAAAAGACGAAACGCTTCTGGCTTCATTGATGGGTCACTTTGATATTTTGCCACATTATTGTGACATTACCTTAAAAGGGAAATGTGAGGCTACTGCTGTCAAGCTTGCTGGAACGGCGATTCTGAAGGGAGTCCTGGCATTTGACCACGTTGGCAGTTGGATTGATCGTGCTCTTCAACTCTTTGAAGTTGAAGTCAAACTGGATTAGACTACAGCACAGTCAGAATGCCGGAGGTTTAGATTAGCACAGGCTACGGAAATCATTGCCATGTTACTTGTTTATTGCAAAAACTAATCAAAGAGGTCTTTCTGCAGTGACCCTCGTGCGCCCGAATATTGCTTTATGGTACATACAGAATCCATTACGTTCCCTCCCCCTATCTTTGTTTTCATCTCACGATTTGCCCAAAAAAACGCCAGCCATCTGAAAATCCCTTTCAGCATCTTTCCTCTAAATCTAGCTCAAGTCCATGGTCTCGGAGCCGGCAGCAGCAGCGGCGGCATTAGTGCTACCGTTCTGGACCGACAGGTCGACGCCGCCGTCGTTGCCAATCAGGCGCTTCTCGGATTTGTTCACAAACTCGATACTTCTGGCAGGGTCGTAGAAGAGCTGGAAGCATCGCTTGACGTCATCAATGCCAACCTGCTTGGATTTTCTCTTTGCTGAGACCAGCTGGGATGTGGTGATGAGGTTGCTCGCGTATCGAAGGCCGGCCTCTTGACCAATCTTGGTAAGCAGGGCCAGGGCGTCTGCTGAAACGTCAATCTCCTCCTCCTGCGCTCGAATGGACAGGATCTGTTGGATTTCTTCAGAGTTGTAAGGATGCGTGTTGATGATGACCACGCGATCCAAGAAATCGAGGGGCAGGCCGTGTGGACTCTTGTAGTCAGTGCCACGAATGCGCGACTGGCCGCGGTTGCTGGCCATGATGACGACTGGCGCCAAATCATCTTCCAGGGCCCGGTTGATGTAAGAGAAGCACTCAATGTCGAGCATGTGCACCTCGTCGATGAACAGCACGCCGGGAACGATCTCAGCCTTGCCTTCCTCTTTCCATTCCCCAACCTTGGTGTTGATCTGATCGCGAATCTCGCTGCGAATTTCACCAGTGTCGCCAGAGAAGAGAGCCAAGAATCCCTGTGTTCGGGAGTTGATGACATCGATTTCGTGCAGCGTCACTGTGTGGACCACCTCCTTGCGCCTTTGCAGCTCTCCGTCGGGGCACTGCAAAAATTTGGTGTCGACGCCCATGGCATCGTAATCGCGAGATCGAGCGTATGATCGGCCGAGCTTGGTAATCTTTCCAGAGGACTTGTCAATAGAAATGATATCACCAGCCATGACGCGCTCCTTGGTCATGGCATCAATCATCTTTGCGCCCATGT
Source organism: Trichoderma sp. BMH-0061 (assembly GCA_030015385.1). Lineage (NCBI taxonomy): Eukaryota > Fungi > Ascomycota > Sordariomycetes > Hypocreales > Hypocreaceae > Trichoderma > Trichoderma sp. BMH-0061. The sequence goes on from JARWZN010000004.1 coordinate 3,602,895, forward strand.
CGTACACAGCCTCCATATCAGTAGTCTTGATAGTCAGCTTGCCCTGCTTGGCACTGCCGGTGACGCTTCGGTCGATCTGAATCTCGACAACCTCTCCCTCCATAATCTCGCTCTCCTCCTTAATGCGAACGCCGATTGATTTGCGGAAGGCTTGGGTGAGAGCCTCGGTTTTTGACATTTCGAGGGAGAAGATTTCGGAGGACGCGAGAGTCGTGAAGGGGACGTCGGCGCCGAGTGACTGTGCCATTCCGGTAGCAATAGCAGTTTTTCCCGTGCTATTGATTGATAGGTGTAAGCAAAAAGGCATACAGAAAAGAAAAACAAAAAAAGTTGGAAGAATGCGGCACTCGACATACCTTGGGGGACCGGCAATCAGGACGGCGCGACCAGCAATCTTGCCCTCCTTGATCATCTGAAGGATAACCGCCGCGGCCTTTCGAGCCTTCTCCTGGCCAACAAGGCCTTGAGACGCGGCTCTGGGCTCGAGACTCGTGGCATCGACGCCGAGTCCACGGATGTGAGAATGCGCGGCGATGAGGTTCAGACCGCGAAGGTCCTTGGACTCGGAAACGGTTACTATGGGCTGGTTCACGGTGGGGAATTAGTCGAGGAACAAACAATGCATTAGAGGGAAACAAGAGCAAACTCACAGCAGCCATTGTGCAGAATGATGATGTCGTTGGCGCAGCAGTTGGGTCACGACAGGATTGATAGCGAAGGATTAGATGCTTGCCTGCTCCAAACAAAGCAGCACGGCGAATTGGAATGGCTGCTTGAGCTCTGTCCCATTTTCTCAGCGCAGGAAAAATTACGGTTCCGGAGAAGCGCGCGTCTGGCGCTTACACGTTAGTTGGCTAGAACAGCTAAACAGAGGCTGGTAGTGTCAAAATACAGTGGATGGGCAGTGGGGCAGTTTGATCGAGCTGAGGCTAGAGGGTGATCGGGGAGACAAGGGGCGGATGTTAAAGCGGTAATCGCTTGAACTACAAACCACAAACCACACCGGGATGTTTGTTATCTTGGGGAATATGGAATATCAAAGAACGATTGTGAAACCAATGAATGTCACTCTTTGTCTTTTATTACATGTATTTTCTATAAATGTCTGAGTAATGAAATTAATGCACGGCCTATGCTCTCCTTATGCACGGCTCGCTCAGGCTAGGCACCAATCCTGCACACCGCAGCCTGACCGACCTCTGTCTCTAATATTGATTGACTCTCCCCCCTCATATTTGCTTTGTTTGCTGAAATTGCCTGTTTGTTGGCTGCCATCTGACCAACCGCATCCCTGTTCTTGCAGCATCAAATCCCCACCCCATAACATTAGTTAAAAGCCACCTCACTGCGGTTCTTATAATCTAATCCCTGTAACCCGGGTTTTTGTTTGCTATCTGTGCTCAGATAGTTGATGTAGTTGTATGCACGGAAATGGTTCCTATTCGCAGCTCTTTGTTCAGGTGGAAGGGAAAATATTTGTTTAGGTCTCTTCTAGCAGCTTCTCCCCTAATACCTGCAGCTGATAGCTAACGAGGTACATCACCCGACATCAAATTACATTCAGGTTGGATGCATGCAGCGGCATGGAGTCCACCGTGAAAATGCTAGACCTACATATCCATTAGCAGTAGGCGCTCTGTAAACAAAAGAAACCCCCCTAGCACAGCAGCTCTTTAAGAAAGCGGCAGGCTCGTCTATGAATATTTATTAGTGCCCTAGTTCCCTAAGACTATAATTGCTTTTTACAACCCGACATTGCAACTCTCGCCAACACTCGTTCAAACAAAAGAGTGCCCTGACCCGCCAACCCGCACACCCACCACGTCCACCTTTCTCTGCCAACCTGCCTCGTCCTTTATTGTTTTCACGATACCCAGCCCAACAGCACTGTGTCTATCAACCAAACCAAACAAACGCCTTTCCTGATAGCATTCTGCCTTGATTCTGCGGATATTATTTCGGGGCCTACTTACTACTTTATCATATTTGATGCTCTGTGACATCTGTCTCATCTGGAAGCTTTCCCACAGCTCGCTAGATGAGTTGGGTTGGAAGAAGATGATCATCGGTGATTCGGTAGTAAACTGAATCCTTCTGTCCCAGAGTATCTTCTCTCACATAATCCATCTAATCGCCGTCATTATCCACATCCTACGCCATCGCCATCATGGGTCAGGATCCTCCTCGGCGGCCTTCGCAGCATGGCTTCCATAATACCTTTGGGCAGGGTCGCAGTATCAAGCGAGACTCGATCCAAGGAGATGGTCAACGAGCATCAGGTGATACCGCACCGAATCCTAAGCGCATTCGCACTGTCGATCGACCTGATGAACGGAGTCCTGTTGACCAACGCGATCATCTCGAAGGATCCAGCCCAACGACTTTAGGTAGTGCCACCCCAGAAGCTATTTGCTCGAGAAATCCTTGCNNNGCACAGACTGTGAACCTACTAACGACATTTTCGTACGTCTCACATAGACAACGCCATCCCGACAACCCCAAACAGCATCCTTCGAGCCAGTTATCCAAGGCACCCTCCAACCATGTGTCGGGCATCTCTTTCAAACCAGTGCTAGATCTTATTTTTGACAGATTTACATGGTGCAACCGCAAAAGCGAGGCCAATAAGTCTCACAAAATGGTAACTCAAAGCCAAGCGCACAGTCATTACCATCCATCAGACTACGGCAGCTCTCAGGAGTTTATGGCTGCTCAACAGAAGCTGAATCTCGAAAACATGAAGAGGGCTGACAAACACGTGGGAGAACTTGACGAACAAATCGCATCAGCTATGCAGCCACTCATACGGCACCTTTCAGAAGCTTGGGGCAAGAGCTCTGATGGATCAAACGCTTCGGAGGAGAGAGAGGCATCGGAGGCCAAAATCAACACCATCCAAACAACCATGAAGAAGGAGATGGAGGAATCGTTCAAGAAAGAGGTCGCAGAGTCGCAGCAATTCATCAAGGAGCTGGTCGGATCGCAAATGACCAAACTCAAGGAGGTGTTGACTCAAGAAAACGAACAAAAGCTACACTCGCTTCAGAAGACGCTGGCCCAAGAGGGTGAAGACAGAGCAACCTCTCTCAGGAAGACACTGATACAAGAAAACGAGAAGCGAATCGCAGAAATGAAAGAATCCATCAACCGGGAACACAAGGTCAAAATCGCAGCGCTCGAGAATGCTTTGGCAGACGAAGCCAAGAACAAGGACAGAATTGCAGCTCTTGAACAAAGCCTGTCCAACGAAGCCAAGAATAAGGACAGAATTGCAGCTCTTGAACAGAGTCTGTCCAACGAAGCCAAGAATAAGGACAGAATTGCAGCTCTTGAACAGAGTCTGTCTAACGAAGCCAAGAACAAGGACAGAATTGCAGCACTCGAAAAGAGCCTGTCTAACGAAGTCAGGAACAAGGAACGAATTACAGCGCTCGAGAAGAGCCTGTCTAACGAAGCCAGGAACAAGGAACGAATTACAGCGCTCGAAAAGAGTCTGTCTGAGGAACTTGGAAACAAAAACCGAATTGCAGCGCTCGAGAAGAGTCTGACTGAGGAAGTACGAAACAAAGAGAGAATCGCAGCGCTTGAAAAGAGTTTGTCTGAGGCAGTTCGCAACAAAGACAGAATCGCTGAACTCGAAAAGAGTCTGTCTAGGGAAGTACAAAACAAAGACAGAATCGCTGAACTCGAAAAGGGTCTGTCCGAGCAAGTACGAAACAAAGATAGAATCGCAGATCTCGAAAAGAGTTTGTCTGAACAAGCAGATTACAATCAGAAAATTGCCGAGCTCGAAAAAACCCTGTCTGAACAAAGAGAAAAGAACTCTGCACTTCAAAAAAGGGTAGCAGTAGCGGTAGCCAGACTTGACAGGGCGGAAGCAGATCAGAAGCTGCTGATCAAGTCATTGGTGGACCCTAAGCAGCTTACTGTGATTAAGGATCAGGTGTCGAGGCTGGATGTCAGTCTTAGACAGGCACTCTCAGCACAACGACTACTCTCGGAATCGTCAATAAGCAAGTCGCAGTTCACTGAGCAGCTGCAGCAGCTTTCACTCTCCCAAGATGACAAGTTCAGCAAGCATGAGGCTCGCGTGAACGACCATTCTACAATAATCAAGCGGCTGGAGGAACAAATATGCGATCATTCCAAACTCATCACGGAGAACAAACCGCAGAAAGATGCAGCTACACGACTTGATAAGCTGGACTCTACTATATCCAACTTCTCGGCAGAATGGGAGGAGATGAAGAAGCGTGTGGAAAAGCTCAGTTCGATTAGGTCTGCATCTATCCCCGATAACAAAATATTGGAAGTCATCAAACCCGAACTGGAAAATTTTTACAATAATATAAGTGGGAATATTGAGGGAATTTCGAACAAGCTTCAACGATTTCTTGTGCAAGAGAGTCTTAAGCTAGAGACTCTGGAAGAACAATTCGGCAATACTACTCGCCAGGTAGCTGGGATTGAAAAAGAGCATGCCATAATAAAAGCGGATTGCTCTGAGATAAGGGAGCAGGTGAACCAACTGAATACCCTGGAAGGGAGGTTCGATGAGAAACTCAACAGCCGAACGAGTATGCTCATGGATAGATTCAAATCACAAATGGAAGGTGTGTACATACAGGTGCAATCTCTCAACGCGTGGCAGACCAACTTCAATACCGCGGGCCTCTACGGGAACATCATATCTCACATTAACAAAACAATTCCGGAAGGTCCAGGTACAGCACCACAAATCGTGGCTCTCAAGCAGCAGCTAAAGGGCATCGAGGCGCGCCTCGCAGCCTGGGAGAATGCAAGCAACAAGAGGCGGAAGCTTCCCGGCGGTAACGTAAAGGTGGTTAATGGCCGCCAAATAGACGCGCAATGATTTTTCCTTTGTTACTTCATTTTATCTCTCGCCAAAAAGGTGATAAGAGATTCGCATGGCACTAGGGAGCACAAAGGTTTGGCAATTTTGGGGGGTTCGAGGCGGCTGAATGAATGCTTTATGGCGGGATTGATTAGGCCAAGGGTTTGGTTTGGCCAGTCTGGGTTTTCAGACAAGGGGCCAGGATTCAAAGGGACAATGTTTGCTTCGATCGCTTGGCGCAATGGGAAACGCATTGATGTCGTACGGAGTGTGTTCCGTCAGGATGGTTTTTTTACCGGTGCGGTGGCAGCTTGGCTGGTTGCACGCAAGGGCGATCTGGAGGACTGAGTGAGATCTTTGATGTATGAGATTTGTATGGACAAGGAATACCAAGGGAACGGATCGATATGTAGGCATATGTAGTTTATCAACATAATTGCACTTGTGATTTGTTCTTGCTTGATATTTATGGTGGATGGTGTACAGAGATATCATCGTTGCTTTTCTGCAGACTTACTCTGTGTAGTAAATACTTGCGCTACTAATGAACAGAAAAGATACGTATACGCACTCAAGAATATTACAAAGAGGGTGACACGAGCTGTGTGACGAAAAGTAGCCAGAAAAGAATGTTTGCCCGACATCTCGACAAAGAGAAAGTAGAGAGAGAAGATGTGAATCCCAGTTAATAGGGTAAGATCAATGTCATGTTCACGCCCATCTGACGTCCAAACTGACGTACTGATGCTCTCTCAGTATGGCCACAAAAGGTAAACAAAGGGAAATGTTATCCAGCATCCCAAATTCGTTATCCAACACCCTAGCGACTGCGTGGAATTCAAGGATTAGAATAGGATGTAAAACGAATATAAATAGAAGCCACCTTCATACTACTATCACTACTTTCTGCTATTATCGCTACTTTCTTCGAATGTCTACTATTTTAAATATATTCTTCTAGTATCTGCTGCTATTGCAGTTTTTCTTTAGTATCTGAGATTATTCTTTAGTCCGTACAACTTTTATGTAAGACATGGGATACTGGATAACAAACTTGGGTGGCTGAATAACTGCTCCCTAAACAAAGCGGAGGGCTTTCGCATGTGAATGATGGGGCTAACAAGAGGTCCAGCTTGATACTATCCACCGATATCAAGCAATGCAGCCCCATGCCCCCATCTATTAAAGTTCAAGCATAGGAGATGAGCTTGTGTGCTATTTTTTTTGTGGAAGCGGAACATCCAAACATGGCAAAAAGAAAGCCACTGCTTGTACTCTTTATATTTATGACGGAGTCGAGAACCTAAGGACAGCAAGGTACCAAAGTATATAGTAGCTAGCACGGCTGTTGATAGATCAGATCATGAGCTCCCCCTGGTCAACTATTACTGTCAATAAGTCGTATAGAGCACATCCGAAACAACATCAAAGTCCATCAGCCAATGAAATGAACCAATGCGTTGTAGATAGACTGCAGAGTCAGCCATTGGAGCGATAGCCGTAATCCTTGCCTTGCCTCAGTCTCTTCCCTTGACCTTCTTTCGACTACTGTACTCCGTACTCATACAGTGTTCCGTGCGTTGTGACGTGACCTTTCTCTCACTTTCAAGAATCAACAACCAACATCACAATTGTCGACGCCACTGCGGAATTTCCCTGCTTGGCGGCGCGTATCGTGTTATAGCGTGCATGCACCGCTGGGCCTCAAACCTTAAGCAGCTGAAGTGACGGACAAGTGAGCTCGCACAGCGCTGTCGGGTATCCGTCCATACAAAATTGAACCTACGCACAGCCCCCCATCCCCCGGGAGCACCAGCGCCAGCGCCAGTAGCAGCGCCAGTAGCAGCGCCAGTAGCAGCATCCACCAGCACTCTCCTAGTACAGTAGCAGTTGAGCCCAGCTTCTTCCCGCCCGCCAGCACTTTTAGGTAGCATTGAGTTCGAGTGGCCTGAGCAGCGCCAGTCCAGTCGGAGAGTTAAGGTACTTGCGCCTCCACCCACCGCCGGCCGCTCTTCCTGGTACCGATCGCCAAACACCATCTCGTGGGCATCTGCATCACGTCCCTCCACGAACATCCAATCCATTGCCGCATCTCGCCCTGCTGCGATTCGGCCGCCTGTCGCGCTCAGTCGATTCGCTACTGCTCGCGAGAGAAAGCGCTTTGTGCGAGATCCCAGAGACCAGCGGCCGCAGCCCCGAGCGCTGCTGAGCGCCCCAACCACAGTCGCCTGTTCTGTTGCTGGCCTTGTCCTTTGTCCGGGCAGTTCTTTGTCTCGCCTTTGCCTCTGTGCTGCAGCCCCCAGNCCGTGCGGCACTTGCGTCTGCATCACCATCGAATCCGCCTCCATTATCGCGCTCTCTGTCGCCCGCTGCCGCTCGTCTCGTCGGTCGCGCTCCGCCGCTCACTCGTGCCTGCGGCATGATCACGCCCAAGCACGATGGAAGCGGCGCGGAAGACGATCGAGGTGCTCAGCCAGCGCATCCTGCCAGAACGACCCCATCACCTAGCATTTCACCCCGAATGGCGGTTTCGCCCCAGCCACGGTGACAGCAATTCCTTTGAGGAATGGCATCATCCCCGCCTGCAATACCTGACGCTCTTGTCCGAAGCCGATCGCGGCGTCCTCTTCACCAAGTCCGACTATGACATGCGTGAGGAGCCGGCCAAACCACTCCCACGCGAGGTCAACGCGCTGGCCAAGGGCGGCGAAAAGAAGAAGCTGTCGCTGAGCGACTACAAGAACAAGAAGACGGGGGCCACGTCGTCCACGTCGCCTCCAGAGCCATCAATCGCCAAGAAGAAGGAAAGCGAACGCGCTGGCGAGCTGTCAGCCAACACGGGGGCCACCTCGGACCCCAGATCCGCATCAGAATCAAAGTCTGCCTCCGAAGCCAGGAAGATGGACAGGCCCAGGCCGCGAGAATCAGATCCGCCCGTCGACGCCAAACAGCGACAGGGTCGCGAACAAGCCGCCGACATGAGGTGGGTACTTGCAGCTCCGCTACAGATCGGAGCAACGGTAGCATTGAGCGATCAGCAGCAGCTAACATTGACCAGATTACCTCTTAAACCTCCTACCAAACACCCATTACCGCCCCGACCGCCCTCTCCCAATTCCAAGAAACGCGTGGCTGACCCGGATGACGAGTCGCGACCCCAGAAGCGATCCAAGCCGGACAGCACCAAGCACGTCGATGACCGGGTACAGCACTCCCGCGATGACGCGCAGAAACGCAAGGATAAAACATCCTCGGCGGCTTCCAGGGATGCACCGTCGCACAAGGACGACAGGCTGTCTGCTTCCGGCGCCAACTCCTCCTCTCTTCCCAATGGCAGAGCCCTTCTCAAGGGCGCCGTGGGCTCTAGTCGCAACAACACCTCACCTGCACATCGTCCACGAGGCGATTCCCTAAATGGCATCCGCCCTACCGGTTCGGGAAGCAACCGGGTCACGCCCACCAAAGCCGAAGCATCACGGTCAACTGTGCCGCCCCTGTTATCCCCTCTCCACCTGACCTTTGAGGATCGCGAAGCCGAAGACAGATCGTTGGCGAAACAAAACAAGAAGAAACCCCGTGACGAGTCTCGCGAACGGACCAAGTCGCCTAACCGACAGCATAGAAAGTCCGAGTCCATATCAGAGCTCAAGAGACAGAAGTCACCAGCAAGAATCCCGCCGTTGCTCTCGCCAACTTTGCCGCCGATAGTGGAAGCCGCCCTGCAACTTAGAAAGAAAGCATCGATGGAGCCGTTGGAAGGCAAGCCCCTCAAGAGCAAAGATGAGAGAGAGAAGGAACCACCACTGCCGTCCAAGAAGAAGAAGCCGGTGGTTGATTACTCTGACGACGAGGACGAGCCCCTTCAGCAAAAATTACGGAAGGCGCTCATTGTCAAGCTTAAAGTGCCCAAGAAACTGCGGCGAGACTTTAAACGCATCCTAGCCCTGTCATCATCCACAGCAGCCCGCAAAGAGTTGCAAGCACAAAACCAAGAGCATTCCACTGTACCAGAAGACTCTATCCAGCCTCCGCCCGCACGGAAACGGCCTGTTGCCCCTGACACGGCGGCATCGTCAGAAAGCACCGCACAAAAGAAACCCAAGGTCCCTGAGATTCCCAGCTCGTCTCGTTTGCCCGCTCCGACTACACCATCCAAAAAGGGAGCCGCCACCATGTCGCGCGCCAGCTCTAGCAACTCGTTGGCCCAAACTCCTGGGGACACCGTCAACGCTACTCCATCCGCGTCGGCCTCATCTGCCGCTAGGGTCAATGGTCAAGATGCAAGCCGTCCGGAAACCTCCGAAGCTAGAGCTATGCGAGAGAGAGAGGCCCGATTCTCTACTCTTGGACGCCGCCTTAAGCACGAGGCTGACACAGCAATGAGAGGTGGTGCCGGCGGCTCGCGGGAGCCTGATCTGAACAGAGGCTTCGTGATTAGCGTGGAAAGTTTGCTGGCTTTTATGGCCGGCTTCCAGGCGCAAAACATCTATCGTGGGTTGGTCAATAAGAGGAGTGACCCGACTGGATGGTCCAGCCTGTTCCCGCTGCTCGAATTTATCCAGGGCCAAATGAGGAGGCAAGAGGCGCACACTCGTCGATTCCTCCCCCTCTACGTCGTGGTTCTTAGGCTTAATGCTATGGCCCTTAATGAGCTTATTCGATGCCATGTGGCGACGGAAAATCCAGTTCTCCCACCTCCAGATTGGGTGCGGCTTGAGCGATCACGATTCCGACTCCAGTCTCAGATAAGCGAGGCTTCCAATAACATTGAGAATCATTCTATGCGTCCCCAGGGCCAGGTTCACTATACGCTTGACGAAATGATGGCGGAAGCTCTTCGAGTGCTCAGACACTGGTGCCACTATGAGGACGTCGACTGGACTCCTGACGCTAACCTCGAAGAGTCTGTTGCTCCCCGGGACCACTGAAGTGAATTGAATGATGTTACAATGGGACAGAGGGAACCCTCTCAGCTGGTACATTCTGTTTAAACTATACACTTTACGACAAGCGGCATGGCTGATGGTTGGAGTTGGGCGGCCGGTTCAGAGCCTGCGGGCTTTTCTTTGTGCCATAATAATTCGCTAGGTTTTATATGCAGGCAACACAGGCGAACAAAAGATGCTTGATTTTTATTCAAAGGGAGTGAGAGAGAGATATTCTGCATTTTGGCGTTGGGTCACGAACAAAAACCTTTTTTCTTTCTTTTTTCTTCATCCTTCCTCTCATTGTCGTCTGGCTTCACATACATACTTGGTAGAAACTCAACTGAGCTGAAAGGGAGATGACGGTTTTACCTGGTCGAATGAAGACGAAGATTTCACCCATGCACCACCGCAAGACGGGGGACTGGGACTGCATCTGTTATCGTTTGACACTTTGTTTGCTAGCAAAAAATACTGGTTCTTTTTTCTTTCTTCTTTTTACCTGACGTTTCTTATGATATCCCCTGTGCTCAACACTGTCCTCTCTTTTGTCGTCTGTGATGGAGAGCCCTGGAGAGGTCCCATTAATTAGATGGAATAAAAACCCTGTTTATGATTGAAAGCAGATTTTTGCACGTGTGAAGGTTTTAAGACTCTTGGCTTTGTTTGGGTCTTGTATTTACGACTGTGGCATGGTGAAGAGGGAGCCTACATACGATATTTGCACTTGGGCCACTTGGGCCACTTGGGCAGCCACTACATCACCGACTTGAAAACAGATACTAGCATGAGAGCAAATTGTCATTACTTCTTGTGGCAATGCCAAACTATCAAAAGGCCCACTCTGTACGAAGACACACTTCAGTATTCACTATTAATTTTTTTTATTTTTTTGGTGTTTCTATAGACGACAATGATTTTTTCATGGCCCCCAGCCTGGGCTCATCTCATCTCAGAACAAACACTTATTTGGAGGCATCGACCTTGGCGACGTGGGCCAGGAGGTCGAGGACACGGCGGGAGTAGCCCCACTCGTTGTCGTACCAGGAGACCAGCTTGACGAAGTTGTCGTTGAGGGAGATACCGGCCTTGATATCGAAGATGGAGGAGTTGGTGTTGCCGAGCATGTCGCTGGAGACGACATCGTCGTTGGTGTAGGCCAAAACGCCTGTTGCAAATAGNNNGCAGTCTGTTGTAAATGGACACGGAAAATGCTTNNNCATCAGTCGNNNCTTACCCTTGAGGGGACCATCGGCAGCCTTCTTGATGGTCTCAGTGATGGCAGCGTAGCTGGCGGGCTTCTCGAGGCGGACGGTCAAGTCGACAACGGAGACGTTGGCGGTGGGGACACGGATGGACATGCCGGTGAGCTTGCCGTTGAGGGAAGGGATGACCTTGCCGACGGCCTTGGCGGCACCAGTGCTGCTGGGGATCATGTTCTGGGCAGCGCCACGGCCACCACGCCAGTCCTTGGCGGAGGGACCATCGACGGTCTTCTGGGTGGCAGTGTAGGAGTGGACAGTGGTCATGAGACCCTCAACGATGCCATAGTTGTCGTGGATGACCTTGGCGAGGGGAGCCAGGCAGTTGGTGGTGCAAGAGGCGTTGGAGATGACATCGGCAGAGCCGTCGTACTTGTCCTCGTTGACACCCATCACGTACATGGGGGCATCGGCAGAGGGGGCAGAGATGATGACCTTCTTGGCACCGCCGGCCAAGTGAGCCTTGGCCTTGTCGGTGGTGGTGAAGACACCGGTGGACTCGACAATGTAGTCGGCGCCAGTCTCGCTCCACTTGATGTTGGCAGGGTCACGCTCGGTGTAGAAGCGGACCTTCTTGCCGTTCACAACGAGGTCCTTGCCATCGACATCGATGTCGCCCTTGAAGATACCGTGGGAGGAATCATACTTGAGCATGTAGGCCTAGTGATGTCTCGGGTTAGCGGATGAACAATGAGCTTAAGCTGCACATGCAGTGAGGGGTAGTGGCGTGAGACGAAGGAGCTGGAATTTTGTCCGACATTGACGATTTTTGAGACATTAAGTGTAGCTCATCCGTCGACAATGCCATTGCAGCTCCCGCCATTGCTTGAGAGGATATCTCTCCCATGATGATAACATCATCGTAGAAGCTCTCCAATCTCATGATATCAAGGGATTCGTTCAAGCAGTGCACTCTTATTGTTCGTCTCTTTCCACCCTCAATTGGGCATTGCTTGCGTTGGGCTGAGGAGGGGCATTTTTCAGAGAAAAAAAAGAGGGGGACGCGGCTCACAGCATAGGTGGTCTCGATGAAGGGGTCGTTGACGGCGACGACCTCGATGTCGGGGTGCTCAACAGCGTTGCGGAAGACGATACGTCCAATTCGACCGAAGCCGTTGATGCCGACCTTGATGGGAGCCATTGTAGCTGATTTGTGACTGCGATTGATGGTTATGCGTGGTAAGCTTCAAAATCTCTGCTGTTGAGGTGGGAGGGAGGAGGGGTAAATAAGGGAGAAAAAAATTGGTGACGCAGGGAAGAGTCTGGCGGGGTAGCTAAGGCGACGAGCACAGTAAGGAGGGGCAGGCGAACAGCAGTCGTAGCGTGGGCCGGAGCATGAACATGATATCGAATGTATGAGTACTAACCTGGAGTTGAAAGTTGATACGATAAGGATGCTTGGTAGGGCTGGGTATGGAGAGGAAGAGAAGAGGAAAAGGATGAAGAAATCAGGTGGGAGGTGGAAAGATTAATAGTGTTTCTGACACAACGGTGATGCGGCATCGGATGAGCGACATTAATGCCTACCAGGCCAGAGACGCGTCTAAACACTGGACCCGCCGCAGGGCATTGGCATGGGATGGATGGCCATCCAGGTAAATGCTGGGCTGGGCTGGCAAATGCTAGCAGATGCTACACAGCTGAGCGGTAGCTGCGTGGTATAGCCTCTAGCTGCCGGGCGGTGCTGTGTTGGGGGGTGCGAGTATCGCCGAGTTGCTGCCCTCGCTCGGCACGGTGAGGCGCTACTTGGGAGCTACATCGAGATACGCCGCTGCAGCTTTGACGTGACTTTGACGTACAATGCAGGGAGGTGCTTCTTCGATAAGGCAAGCATGGAACGTCCGTTTCCCTACTGCCTACCCAGATACCTAACAGCCAATACTATTATCAATCCATCATCGTACTATAGCATTGATGGATGGCCTCCATACAACCAACACCCGTTACATTGCCCCCTTTACATCAGCTCACCGACAGCCTCGAAACTAGCAGCTCCCAAGATTTCAAACATTCGATCTCGACGATTCCACATCTGGCCGCTCTTAATAATTCGCCGCAAGGCTAGGGCTGCTCCTGGAGAGGCGCTGCGCTGTTTTTTACGGAACCGGCGGGGCGCTGGTTCGCTTCCAGGGACGGGAATTCGCCTCCCAACAAACGCCCGTGGCCCGGCCGCCTCCAATACTGTATTATTATCCAACTCCACCGGCGTTGGCCGGCCGTGGTCAAGCATAGGGCGGACAGAAGAAAAAAAAAAGGGACATGTCAGGTTGCCGCCCAGCGTCTATCAGGGCAAAGATGAGGTCATGGCAGCATGTTCTTGGAAACCCCGAGCGAAGGAAATAACCATCTGACAAAATGCCGCCATCCGCTTCATGGCTATTGCTCATTGCTCATGCACACGGCCCATAACCTGAGCCCATCCCACGTTTCACCGGTGCTGCCGCGGCCGTATTATCAGTTTTCTCTGTCTTTTTGTTGGCCGTTAGACTGCCACAGGGGGGCCAAATCCCATCATCAACCAGCCAAGCCGTCAAAGACGGAGCACTTTGTCACCGCGAAGGCCGCTCTCGGACAGCGGCCGTGGCGGCAGTGGGATAATTAAGCAAATTCGCCCTTTGATCAGAGGATGCCGCACCCCGTGGCCTCGCCTGGCGCAGTGATACGCACTTTTTTCTCCGTGGGCATGCGGATATACACTTGATGACTTGATACGGCACGATAAGGGGGCAAACGGTGGCGTGTGCGAATTGCAAGTGGTGAATAATAGAAATCGCTCATCCAGCCGTTTCCCAAAGCAGTAGTCACGTCTCGTAATTGGCATTGCTAAGGGCCTAAATGCCTCTTTGTTGCACTCGGGTGTCGAGTTCACCGCGCGAGGTTGGCGATGCCCTCAATTTCTTCACCTTTACATCAACACGTCTGTCTGCTAGTGCTACTCGTACATGTTAACGAATCGGTCCCTGCATCCCGCTGCATCTGCATCCAGGCGGCAAAGCTCGGCTGCCATCGCGCTTCCCCTAGGGCCTTTGCGGAATACAAGCGCCGGAGCGTTACGGCTTGTGGGATCTTGGAGAAGCCTGCGACCCCAGATCGCCCCATGGGCAGCCCGTCCGGCCCCGTTGAGATCGGGAGTTCCAGGAACCATCTGCGGTTGCATTCTCGTCTGCCCAGTACCGTGCCCTTCTTTAGCCGCGGCAGAGGCGCCGGGACGGACGTGCAGAGCCTTAAACTCTCCAGAGGCGACCAACGAGATGCTGCTTGTNAGATGCCCATCGGCTCCAAATGTTCCCACTTTCAAGTCTGCCCGGCACGAAAANNNAGCCACAACAACGCGAGGGAGCGGCTCTACCCGCTCGCTTGTCTGCTCGCTCGGCTCNNNCATATACGGGTACTCTTTTCTCCTTGCTTGCTCGCCTGCTCTGAATCGNNNTGAAAAATCAGCCGATGCGGTCCATGCACCTTCGTCTCCAGCTCCGTCAATAGCTCGGAACTCGACGCCCTGGCCAAAGTATCCAGCATCCTGCCAAGCTTTCATCGTGGGGCCGTCAAAAGGACCTTGCTTTGCAGCATTGTCACGCCCGTCCGTCCATCTAAACTCCCACTTGGTGCCGTTAGCTGGAACAGATGCGTCGTCGTCGGCGGTTGTAGGCGGCTGATCTTCCACTTTGGCGTCGACCCAATCTTCTCCAGTCTCACGTCGATATTCACGAACCAACAGTTCTCTCTCTTGATCGTAGATCTCCTCGTGTCCGCGGCTCAGTAGTTTATCAGCCGCATCCGTAATGGCGTCGATGGCTTGCCTAACCTCGGCTTGTTTTGGGTCGACTGCCGCCTCTTGATCTGTTTCCATAGCTTCTGCACCCTTGTTCATCTTCTTGAGCTTCCACTTGGGGACCTTTTTGGCCTTTGTCTTGTCTTTGCCCAGCCGTGCTAGAGCTTCCAAGGGGGTCTCGGTTTTCTCTAGCCTCCGTATCAACGCTGCTAGCAGCTCTGAGACCAAGACTTCATCTTCCTGGATGCGTCTCTCTCGAGCTTCTGCCTCGCGCTTCTCATGCGCTGCTGCCGCCTTCTTCATCTCCTTTTTGCTAAAGCCTTCGAGCCAACTATCATGCATAGCATCTGGATCGTTAGCCTTTCGAACGTAGTTGCCTTCTTGATCAAAGCGGCCCTCCTCCATTTCCTCTCTGAGGTTGAAAGCTTCCACTTTTGGTGCGTTGCGTTTTAGGCCGCCCGCTCCTACCTCCTCGTCCACTCCCTCTTCCTGGATCGCAAGCTCTAGATCGTCTTCGTCGTCGCTGCTTTCCCGCTCGTCCAGGCGGATGGTGCCGCCACTTTTGCTCATTGCGACTTGGCCTTCAATCTGAGCGTTATCGAGAAACTTGACGTCCTTCTTCTTCCTACCAGACTTTTCAAAGTGTTCATCCTCTCCATCCGCTTCTTCTTTTCCTGGTTCGTCGTCGTTTTCGGCCGCGAACATGTCATCGTCGTCGTCATCTTCGTTGATGGGTCCGCCTGACTGTTCCTTGTTGCTGCCTCCTTTGGCATCGTAGTTGTCAAGCTGCTCTAGGATATTGACGGTTCCCTTCTTGCGGCTGCCTGCTCG
This sequence comes from Trichoderma sp. BMH-0061, assembly GCA_030015385.1. Taxonomy (NCBI): domain Eukaryota; kingdom Fungi; phylum Ascomycota; class Sordariomycetes; order Hypocreales; family Hypocreaceae; genus Trichoderma; species Trichoderma sp. BMH-0061. The sequence goes on from JARWZN010000004.1 coordinate 3,618,540, forward strand.
CGCGTTGAAATTCTCATTGTCTGAATCACTGTCGTAGCCGTCGAGGTTCACAGCACCTCGTTTCGTGGCACCGCTGCCGCCTATGACGTCGGCGTCGAGGACCGCATCGTCTTCTTGCGCGTCTGGCGCCAAGATGGACGGATTGCGCACATCAAACTTGACTCTTTTCGTGTCCTCCTCGTTGTTATAGTGCGTTCGAGCAAAGTTCTCGCCCGCTCGCTTGGGGCGCGCTGCAGAGTATCGAGAAGACATGGCGCCTTGAGAGGACAGAATGGCTCGGCCGATGCGCCCCTTGTTCTCGCGTCGTGGGCAGAGAAGCAGGTCAAAAGAGCCAGCCAATTATAGGATGCCTCTAGAGATAATTGTTAATGATATAATTAATTAGAGATGACGTGTTGAGAGAGCAATGAGTGGCGCGTGTTAGCGCAGGGAAGCTCGATGACCGGGATTAACTTTTTGGCGTTGGTCGCAGCTCTACGACAAGAGGTACCTGCGTCACTCAACAGCTGCCTCCACTACTAACGAACCCCACGTCTTCCGCCTTTCTCGACTTTTGACTTGTACTTTATCAAACCAGTGAACACGCAACAGAAGCATCAGTGACATCGAAAGAGTTGTTCTTGTTCTTTAGGAATATTGGGAGAGGTTGACTTGACCGTGCTAATCTCTACCTTCCCTTGGGCCTTTTCATAATCTTTCTGCCAGTCAGCCTCGTGTCATATTCGCCTGCTGCCTACCTACTACTACGCCATGATGGTGAGTTTGGCACATCGCCTCCCATAGTTTCTGTTGACTTCTGCTAACATCTTGCAAGTCTGGCTTTGGTGGCTACGATCCCGGAAATCCGGAACACCTCTACAACATGGCACGCCATGGTCGACGACCCATAATCCAGCGATTCGACGAGTATTACAGATGCTACCCCCTCATCATGGCGCCGGGCAGCGAACGGCCAGAGCTGAACTTCGGTTCCAAGATCATTCTTCCGCCATCGGCGCTGGACAAAGTCTCTAAGCTTCACGTCCAGTGGCCTTTGCTGATGGAAATGATCAACGGCGAAAAAGGCAAACACTCGCATGCCGGTGTTCTGGAGTTCATTGCTGAGGAGGGTCGTGCATATATCCCCCAGTGGGTAAGTTGTTGGATGCTCNNNACCACTGCCTTCTCTTTGTGTATAGACNNNCCATCGACAATGATGGAAACCCTGAGCTTGGATGTGGGCGACATGATCCAGATTCGAACGACTTCACTGGAGCTTGCTAGAATGGTCAAGCTGCAGCCACAATCCGTCAACTTCCTCGATATTAGCGACCCGAAGGCGGTTTTGGAAAAAGCATTCAGAAATTTTGCAACCCTTACAAAAGGCGATATTTTCAACTTTGAGTACAATGACGAGGTCTACCGAGTTGCGGTCCTAGACGTCAAACCGGAGACGGACAAGATGGGTGTTAGCATGATTGAAACTGATGTCTCGGTCGAGTTTGCGGCACCTGTTGGATACGTTGAACCTGAGAGGAAGAGCGGAACCAGTACACCAAGGAGTACCATGGGTGGCGTGCCTGCTGGTGGTGTTTTGCACAGTCAGGGGACCATGGCTCAGGCCATCAACTACAACTCTATTGCTCCATCAGTCACCAGCGTGCCGACCAATTTCCTTGGAGAAGGCCAGCGATTGGCCAAGAAGGGAAGCAAGACTGCAACACCGAAACCTGCAACGCCAGTACCGGTCGACACAACCGCGGCCCCTAGACGACGAGACGGCGCTCCCGTACCCCTTCGTCTTCCTCCCAACAAGCTTTTCTTTGGATACGAACTGAAGCCACTGAAGACGGATGCTGAGAAGGAGCAGGATAAGGAAAACTCCTCCAAGCCCCATTTTGCTGGTCAAGGACAGAGTCTTCGCGGAACTACCAAGAGAAAGGGAGATGCTGACGACAAGTCGAAAGCCCCAGACAAGAAGGGGCCAAATGATGGAAACAGGCTAGATGGCCGGCGACCACGATGAAGGCGCTTCATTGTTGATGCTTTTAAACTTGCAATGTGGCGTTTGGGGCTGGGAAATTGTGACATAGGATGGTTTGATGAATCGCAGCATAGAAATCGTAGCTCTATTTTTTTTCCTTTGCAAAATTTGTACCATGATTAACTCCATTACTTGGATCTGATGTAGGATCTGATGTAGGAGACCGCCACCTCCAATTAGAACCTGTCAAAACCATGGACGACTGTAAATACATGTAGCTACACCAGGCAAAATTTGGGCTGCCTTTTTTGAGTGAATTCATACGAAGAGTGTTCACCAGGGGAGTAGATTCATCAAATGCTTTCAACGATTCAAATTTCAGAACTACTAAGCTTAAAGCAGGCTCCCTGCAGTCTCATCCAGATCTTCAGCCGGCGTATGATGTCCGTTAAATAACCACCCTTATGCGAAATTTCTCAAACTAAATAGCACCCATATTCTCGACCCCATCGCAAGAGATTAACCGAGTAGAATAAGCAAAGTTGAGAATTATCAAGGCTTGGTGTCAGAGCCAGAGCCCTCGGCCTTGAATTTCTCTTCGCTCTCGTCGTCGCCGCTGAGTAATGTGTGAGCTAGCTGAACTGTTGAGAAACGGTAGATAGAGTTTACATACCTCTGGGACTCAGCCTCTTCCTTCTTCAAAGTGGCGCTCTTTTCTTCCTTCTTGGCCTTCTTGCTTGGAGTAGCCTCAAGATCATCGTCCTCTTGATCTTCGGTGTCCTGACCCTTGGCGGCCTTCTTGGTTCGCTTCTTGGAAGGGGTGGCAGACTTGCGAGGGGTCTTGGGCTTGGTGGCGCTGGCAGGAGGAGTTGCGGTGGTGTCGCCTTCGGGGCGGCGAGCGCGGAAATCCTTCAAAATTGTCTTGCTGAAGTGTTGGCTGTAGTTGAAGGATATCTCTGTTAGCTTCTGGTGTTCAACGTGTAGGAATGTAGGAATCAAACTGAATATTGGGAGAGAGTGTGAAGAGAGTTTGAGGGGGAGTAGNNNGACGTACGACATTGCGTCCTTGGTAAAGGTGTGACCAAGAGCAGTCATGATCTCCTCGACACGAGGCCAGTTGTAGGTCTTTTTGGCGCCATCTTGGTTTGCCTGAATGATGGCGACGCAGAGGTCACGCTCGGCGGCATCATCCCACTTCTTTTCCACAGGGGCCATGATGGATATGAGTTATGATGTAGGTAAAAGTAGTAGAGTTGCTTGGTGGGTGATTGGGTCTGGTGCGAGTTGCAGAAAGGGCAAAGTATTGCTGCTTCAGGTTCTGATGTGGAGTGAAGATGGGGAGGAGAAGAAGAGAGGTTGAGTGGAAGAGGGCTCGAGCCTACGGGATATAAGTAGGTGGTTGAGTTTGGGCAGCAGAAAAACAGGGCGGTGTAAATTGGATTGCTCAAGACTTGTAACCTGCGTTCTCAGGTGCACAGAATCGTGGTATCTCTCTTTTTGTTCACTTTGATGTCAATTGATAGTTTCCTGCTTAAAGTCCCTTCAAATTGTATATTCTCATGCAGTGACTATGTCTAATCTTTCACATAGTGATGCTTTAATAATGCACATGTGAGCTAATTTTGAGCTATACAGGCAAATGGTGAATGCTTCTTTGGGTAGAAGATGCATAGTATAGGCGAGAGTGTGTTGATTCACTTTTGACAGTAAGTAGGCGGCACTACTCCCATCCAGAGTCAAGCATACAATCGCAACGAACCGTCATTAAATATACTGCATACGAATACAGCCAGGAACACTGACGAGTTTATTAGCTAGTAGTTTGGTGATTTGTGCCTACAAGTGGTAATCCGTTTAGGATACTACGTCTCCAACGTGAAGCGTTCTATGTCAATAGTGCCGTGAAGCATATATGTCTGTAGGTATTGGTTATCAACCACTCCAATCTAAAGGTGGAATGAATGGCTAACTTGTACGCTGGATAGCTGCAAGCATGTAGGATAGTTGCTCATAGAATGCCGTTATGGTAATCTCATGCAACTGAGCAGACAGTGATCTTCTGATCAGAGAGCCTATGCACACTCTGCAAGGTACAATTTACTGGTTACGAACTCAGAGAGAAATGTAGTCAAAGATCAAATTCTTGCGATGCAGATATTTCCTGTCTAAAGAAGACGGTATATGCTTGCTTAAATGCCCATATTTCATCCCTCGATGTAGATGCCACTCAACCAGCTAGCCCTTTCTCCAATCCTTATCCCATAACCTGCAGGGTGTCCACTGGTTTCAGCCGGTATATAAATCCCAAAAGAGTGGCATCCTCTGAAAAGCTTTCAAACAAGCTTAATAGTCATCCTCGAGCTTGGGCAAGTCATCCATCTCGTCGTCCATAGTCCTATACATAGAAGTGACATTAGTAACATTCCATTTGTANNNTGAAGCAGAACAAGAAGCTTTGAAAACNNNCGAAGCGACAGACTTGGCGCGCTTACGAGGGCGGACGGAGGGGCTGCGCATTTCTTCGTCTTCAATGGCTTCCTCCAGCTTGAGGTTCATGTCATCGTCCTCATCAGTGATCATCTCCTTCTTGGGGGTGCGGCGCTTGCGAGGAGTCGCCGACTTTCGAGGAGTGGGAGTCTTGGCACTTCCAGCACCAGAGTCCGTGGGGCCACCGAGAACAGTCGTATCACGGTTCTTGCGCAATTTCTGAACATGCTGACTAGGAACACGAGTGGGNNNGTACGAGGAGGTATTGAAGAACTGAAAAGAGACTGTGTACTTGATTGCGTCGTAGCTGTAGGAATAGCCCCGAGCTTGCATCTTTGCGGTAACCTCAGTCAAGAAGGCCTTGCCACCCTTGACTTCATCAATGACGCACAAGAGGAGGGCTTCATGCGCGGCAGCATCCCAACCACGAGTAGGCTTGTTACCAGTGGTAGAAGCATTAGCAACCTTTGGGGCTCCCATGATGATTGCAAAATAAAAAGACCAAGTGGTATGAACTTGTGAAGGAGAATAGAGAGTGATGAGAAGTGAATGGACTTGGGGTGCAGGAGTTGGGATAGAAGTTTATAGAAGTAGGGTGAAATGAAGAAACGCAAAAAGGTAAATAGAAAACGGCGGGCAAGAATATATAGGTGGTAGTAGATTATTCTGCCGGTTTTTGGCTCTCCGCCAACTGGCAGTGAAGTGAAGTGAAGTGCAGGCGTATGGGAAATTCAATGCAGACTTCGTACTGAAGGGTACATGGGCAAATAAATCTGGCATACCGAAGTGCACTCTCAGAGAAGGCGTAGCCCATCTCCTTGAGANNNTTCATCACTTTTGCCCAATCCTCGATAGATAGGGTCAAGTTGTAGAAGACGGAGACGAGGATGTCCTCGTGAACTTGGGGGTCCNACTTCATCAACTGGCGAGAAGAAGCCATTTTTGGTGCTGCAGATGATGTTCGTGGGGAGTGATGGATGGTGTTGAAAGAGAGAAGAAAGGTTGTAAGAGGCAAGGAAATTTGCACAAGGGCGTGAGAGGAAGATTATTGAGGTAGATGGNATGGTGAAGGTGGTGAAGATGGAAAGGGTATAAAAGGTGGTAGAGATTAGGAATAACAGGGCTTGCAAAAAGTGNAATGAATTTTGAAGATGCGATTGAAACTTGTAGAAAGGAATGGAGGAATGGAGCGTATAAACAACATCTCCAAAATGACAGTTTGGATCAAGAGTGCCTGGTATATACAAAGAATAACGTTGAAGAGGATGGACGGCTATGGGTAGGAGTAACAAGGANNNAAAGAAATCTAATCTTACCGTNATGGCACTCCACGAGGTTACATGCCCCTGGGCGGTCATAAAGGCGACGACCGCTTCATTGGTCTGCGTATTAAAGTTGCCCGCCTGATTGCCCACCTGATAGAAAGCGACGAGAAGATCGTTGAGCAACGCAATATTGTCCCAAGTCCCAGTGGGCTTGGCAGAAGAGCCCGCACCCGAGTCTGGGGTAGTCGCAGAAGCAGCTTTGGGAGCCATGGTGCGTTCTTGTCGGGTTGGCGATCGTACTCGTTTCTTTTTCGGGGTTGGCAATCGTACTTGTTTCTTTTCGGGGTTGGTTTTCGAGGTTGGAGGTGGTAGGTTGAGCAAGAGGATGCAATGTTTGCCGGCTGCCAGATGCAACTTATATGGCGGTTGGAAACTGGCCGACGATGGGGAATCGGGGGGCGGTGAATTGGCTTCGATGGAAGCTCACATTATGCTCGCACCCAATACATGCCGCGCTCATTTGGACGCGGCTATCCAGCATTACAAGTCCATTAGTACAAACCCATGTGATATAATAATTCTTTCGTTCTCTACAAGCATACTTTGTAATTACTGAGGCACTGAACACATACTGAGGTTCTGGATAGTCATTGCAATCTATTAGTGTTATATCTAAGGTGTAAATCAGCTGGCATAAGGGGAAGAGACTTTGAGCTCCATGTCCCCAAACACTCCTTAAACACCCGACCCAATCATTATATATCCATCTACACTCCCAATTGCTTGCCGTTCCACTCCTCATACCACTTCAATTATGTCTCTACCTAGAGACGAAGTTATAGTCCCAATGAGTCAACTCCACAAGAAAACGCTAAAGACACCTGCCAAAGGGGAAAAGTAGACAAAGGGGAACAGAGACATTCAACCAATCCGCTAAGCACGCCCGAATTTAGCATATATGCTACCACTTCCAAATGAAATCATCACTCCATTACACAGATATTAACGTCCAGTTTCAGATCTGACCATCTCTGAACCCAAAGCTAACGCAATCTGTTAGTACTGGCCGCAA
>JARWZN010000004.1:3641671-3677647 GCA_030015385.1 Trichoderma sp. BMH-0061
TATATCTCTACAGATGGTGTTACTGTCGCCAGGGCCATCAGCCTCAAGGACAAGTTTGAGAACCTCGGTGCCAAGCTGATCCAAGACGTTGCTTCCAAGACCAACGAGACTGCTGGTGACGGCACCACCAGTGCCACCGTCCTGGCCCGTGCCATCTTCTCCGAGACCGTCAAGAACGTTGCTGCTGGCTGCAACCCCATGGACTTGCGCCGCGGTATCCAGGCTGCTGTCGACGCCGTCGTCGACTTCCTGCAGAAGAACACCCGCGACATCACCACCAGCGAGGAGGTTGCCCAGGTCGCCACTATCAGTGCCAACGGTGACCACCACGTTGGCAAGCTGATTGCCAATGCCATGGAGAAGGTTGGCAAGGAGGGTGTCATCACCGTCAAGGAGGGCAAGACCCTGCAGGACGAGCTCGAGGTTACCGAGGGTATGCGATTCGACCGCGGCTACGTTTCNCCTTACTTCATCACCGACGCCAAGTCTGGCAAGGTTGAGTTTGAGAACCCTCTGATCCTCCTCTCCGAGAAGAAGATCTCTGCTGTCCAGGACATCATCCCCGCCCTCGAGGCCTCTACCCAGCTCCGCCGCCCCCTTGTCATTGTCGCTGAGGACATTGACGGCGAGGCTCTGGCTGTCTGCATTCTCAACAAGCTCCGTGGCCAGCTCCAGGTCGCTGCCGTCAAGGCCCCTGGCTTCGGTGACAACCGCAAGTCCATCCTGGGCGATCTTGCCGTCCTGACCAACGGAACCGTCTTCTCTGACGAGCTTGACATCAAGCTCGAGAAGGCCACCCCCGACATGCTGGGTTCCACCGGCTCCATCACCATCACCAAGGAGGACACCATCCTCCTCAACGGTGAGGGCAGCAAGGACGCCATCTCTCAGCGATGCGAGCAGATTCGTGGTGTCATTGCTGACCCCACCACCTCCGAGTACGAGAAGGAGAAGCTCCAGGAGCGTCTGGCCAAGCTTTCTGGCGGTGTTGCCGTCATCAAGGTCGGTGGCTCCTCCGAGGTTGAGGTCGGTGAGAAGAAGGACCGATTCGTCGATGCCCTGAACGCCACCCGCGCTGCCGTCGAGGAGGGTATCCTGCCCGGTGGTGGCACTGCCCTGATCAAGGCCTCTTCCCAGGCTCTGAACGACGTCAAGGCTGCCAACTTTGACCAGCAGCTCGGTATCACCATTGTCAAGAACGCCATCACCCGCCCTGCCCGAACCATCATCGAGAACGCCGGTCTCGAGGGCTCTGTCGTTGTTGGCAAGCTCACCGACGAGTACGGCAGCGACTTCAACCGCGGTTTCGACAGCGCCAAGGGCGAGTACGTTGACATGATCCAGGCCGGTATCCTTGACCCCCTCAAGGTTGTCCGCACTGGTCTCATTGATGCCAGCGGCGTTGCCTCGCTGCTGGGTACCACTGAGGTTGCCATCGTCGAGGCTCCTGAGGAGCGACCTGCTGGTCCTCCTATGGGCGGCATGGGTGGCATGGGAGGAATGGGCGGTATGATGTAAGATGCCACCCTCAAGAAGAAGAAAAGAAGAAAAAACGGAACAGGAAGTGATGTATAAAAATTATTCTATGACGGGGCATGGTTTCCGGTGTTATACTAGAAGGATGGTTCAAGCGGCCTACTACCCATCTCCCCTCATTTTCCATCTTCCTCTCTATCTACCTGTCCATCTATCTACGGCTGAGCTCTGAGCTTGCCCTTATCTCCATGGAGAGTGGGCAAGCCGAGGTTTGCTGTGTTTGTATTGTATTGTAGCGCTCCTGGCCATGTACCACTACCAAAAAAAGGGATAATAACGAATGAAATGTTTTTTTAACGATACAATGTTTACAAAAGGATTTAGGCAACTGGAAATGTTAAATGAAGTAATGTCCGGTAAGCGGGGGACAGAAAACCCAAGACTGAGAAGATTACGAGCACACGTAACTTAAATAACACGCCTATAAATCTTACCTCTTCAGGTATCTCCTGCTGTATCTATATTTTTTCTACTATTTGCTACTATATCTATATTTCTCTAGTATCTGCTGCTATATTTATATTTCTCTTGTAGCTATTATTATATTTATATTTATTTACTACTTAGTATTATATCTATGCTGCGCCTGTTTTATAAAGTAAAGTAATTAGGTGCTTATATTGCTAAATGTATGCACTTATTTATTTTGCAGTCTCGCTTTTTCTGACCTCTGCTTGCCGGATAGTTGTAGATACTATGTCTATTGCGCAATTGTGGCTGTACTTGGTGTTGAGAATTGTGGTTGCCTTGAGGCAGCCGGAAATGAAGCAGGATGAGATAGGATGGACGAAACTGGGAAATGTTGATGCCTGGCTTTGTTGGATTGGATTGGATTGGAATGAATGATATAGCTATATATATTGAGCCGCCCTTTGTCGAGTGCCTAGAGAGAGACTGAAAGAGATGTTGAGCCTTTGTCACCTCTACTCGATCCTCCCAATGGCCACCTGAACAAAGCCTCTGCCAAAACCAACACAGCGTCCATCCCATCATACCGTACGAGTACATCTTATCTACTTCACCCAAAGTTCCCCCTTCTTCGTTAGGCACCAGGTAAAATGCACATCCCGACTCCATGCAATACGTAATTCCCCATATAAAAAAAAAGCCCTCCAGTCCAATCTCTCTTCTCATCTCCCCCAGTCCAGTCCCAGAGTCGTCAGTCCCAAGTCACGTGCAGCTCCCTCTCGAGCAACTTCTCGGCCAAAAGCAAAACCCCACCCGTGGGGACCAGCAGCTTTTCGCCCTTTTTAGCACCCCGCCTCCTTCTGCTGGCTTGGTTCTTTGTACTTAACTTACCTGCGCAGTTCCCAGACCATCCCGCTGTCACACCAATTTGGCATCATCGTCGAACCCACGTCCTGACGCCAGTCTCGCCGTTTCTTCTCTTTTTCCTGTGTGTTGCTTCTCCCGATTCCTGATTCCCTCCGCGTCGTTTGCATCTTGTTGCCTGTCTCTTGTTTTTGCTTTGGACTTCTGGTTTTGGGCAACGGTGCAGCGGCGCTTTGGCGTATCTCCCGCATATACTCAAGGAACCCCCTCATCGCTAACAGGAGAAACCTCGTCAGCTCATCACCCCTCCTTTTTTTCTACACCGCAGTCCGTCTTTCGTCGACGACCAAAATCGCAAACATGGTGAGTTGTTTCTCGTGGCATTACAGCTTTGAAAGCGTGTCTTTGTTGTATATTCTCAGTACTGACCGCGTTGCGTAACTTCAGTCTCAATCAGGGTGCGTGTCTCTCCCCCTTTGACGTTATCTCTTCCCACTATTTATAGCCCCCTCCACGCGATCCGCCACCCGCCATCCTCTTCACCACGGCCAACGACGGTGCAGATGTGGCCGCATGATCGGATTGGCGGCAGTGGGGAGAAGCTTAAAAACATAAAAATGGAAGAAATGGCAGCAAGATAAACGCATTACTTGGTGGGAATTGGCAGGCTGATGATAAGCTTGGTTTTTAGAGCGAAAGTTTCCGCCGCGGTCTCCGAGGAGTTCCAGAAGCTCAAGCGAAGCAACGACAAGAACAGACTCCTGAGATACATTGTCTTCAAGCTGTCCGACGACTACTCCGAGATCCAGGTCGAGCACGCTGAGGCCGATAACGACTGGGACAGCTTCCGCGAGAGGCTCCTCTCCGCCACCTCCAAGAGCAAGACTGTGCGTCTCAAATCACCAAAGAACTTCAAAGTCNNNAATGGCGTACACGCCGGAACAAAGCTGACTNNNGAAACTTCATTAGGTGCTGTTGGCAAGGGTCCCCGCTACGCTGTCTACGACTTTGGCTTCAAGTTTGACGGCCGAGAGATGTATGTCGGCCCAATGCTTTCCCAATGCTTGAGCTGCCGCAGTTTACTGACAATCNNNAACAGCAACAAGATCATTCTCATCGCCTGGTCTCCCGATGATGCCGGTGTCCACGTGCGTTCACCATTCTACTCATGTGTAAATNNNCTTTTGTTTCCGCTAACAGAAAGCAACCCCAAGATGATCTACGCCGCCTCCAAGGAGGCTCTCAAGCGATCCCTGGAAGGCTACGCTTATGAGATCCAGGCCAACGACTCTGACGACCTCGAGTACGCTTCTGTCCTCAACGCCGTCCTGGCCAAGGTGAACGCATAAGCGAACCCTTCACCAAACCAATAATGTGATGCATGGGGGAAGGGGCAGCTACCAGGGAGAAGCAAAAGAAGGGAGGCACTGCCGTGTCCTCGTTTAGATTGGGCGTGCTGGAGGGCTGTGTTTATTCGATGGATAGGCATAGGTAATTTTTCAGATGTGCTAGCGCTACAGATGACGATGTACACCGTACCAAGGGAAAATCAGACTCGTTTCTTGTACTGCATGTGACGACGTTTCACTGGTGACTTTAGTTTGCTTGCGTGAAGGAACAATTGAAAGTATGCTCTATTAGAAGGAGGAAAAAAGAAGACGCCCGTCATGTGTCTACGTGTAAATATCATGAACTTGACTTGTTTGCCTGCCAACTAGACCGGAACAAACTCGACAGCTCCTCAGCTTTATCCTGAGCCTTGAGCCTCTGCTGCAAGAAGCCGCTGAGATCCGCCCAAAAGGCATCAGACTCAAGCTCAGCCTCAACAGCCGCCGCGTCAGCCTGCGCCGTCGCAACCGGCTCCTCCGTCGTCTCCATAGCCTCTCCCCCAGCGGGTTTCTCCTCCTCCTCAGGCGGAGGAATCGCCGCCGCGCCGCCAATGACCATGACAGAGAAATCAATCGTCCTATCGCTCTCCTTGGCGAGCAGCTCCTTGAGGACTTTTGTGTCCGCGACGGGCCGCTTGTTGAGCAGCAACTTCATCTTTTCGACGGGGATGCGTGTCTGAGCATTTACGGCGGCTTTGACGTCGAGGATGGAGGTGCTTAGGGGGTGNGCGGGGAGGGTTATGTCGAGGGGAGGGTTGCGCAGGGATTTGAGGGTGATGGAGATGGAGCGTTCGGAGCCGGGGGGAGGNCGGGATGATGGTTTGGACATGGGGGTTGGCATGCGGGGGAGGATGTACTGTTTNNNTTTCATCGTGTTAGCTTTTGTAAGTTGGGAGAAAGAAGAGGGAGAGGTTAGAAGGTTGACGGGACGTACGGGAGGGCGAGGAGGGAATGTTTTCGGGTCCTCGATGTGGTCTGGGGAGAGCTTGATGGGACGGGAGTCCAGGGAGGTGAGGAACGTTTTTGCGAATGCGACTTCAGCCATTGTGACGGTTTTGTTGTCTTTCTTCTTCTAGAAAGGATGTACTGTATCTCGAGGTGTTGTGGTAGGTATAACGAGGTTGTGGTATAGCTTCTGTGTTTCGTCGAGATGCACCTCGTTCGTCGCGATGCGAAAAGAGGGGAGGCGGGGTGGAAAAGGACACTGGCGATGTGCGAGTTTCGCGCTACTGACGAGATGCCAATAGGATAGCAATGAAGAGAGAAGATGTGATGAGAGATGCGCTCTTGGAAGAACAAAGAGGCTCTCGAATATTCCCTTCCAGGTTCTGATATGTCCAAGCTGAGGCTGCTTTGCTGGTAGTCGTTCTGGAGCTCCGAGTTACGTTGGTGACAAGCTTGGAGGCGTCGGAGAATCACGTGGGGGTTCACATCGAAAATACCCCGCCAAAAACTCCAACGCCAAAGACGCCCATAAACAATGTCGACGCCACGAGCCCCTGAAACAACTTCACTCCAAGACATACACACGTCATTATCATCACTGGTCCGATTCTCAGGCTGAAAAATACTTGTTTGGCAGAATAACAGCAAAACAAAACTCGCAATCTTAAAATTTACAAAAACTAAACGACAAAAACTCCCTCCAGCCACCCACCCCGATAATGATACATAAAACCATTTCCTTCCTCCCCTCCCTTTGCCCTCCAATTTTCATACCAGAAAACTCATCCATGTTGCATTTCGTTATATGTCATTTCAGTCGTAATAAACTCTACCGGTGATTTGCGCACCGTAGCCGTTTTTCTCTATCGCGATATCCCAGTATGTGCCCAGTCATCATAAATCAACAACAGCCCCTTTGCGTGCGGTGGGCCGATATGGTTGTGAACCAAACAGTTTCCCCCAACGCCCTAAAGACCAAAAAAAGCAGAAACAGAAAACTTGATATCGCGTGTAAAGCAAAAACAAACAGGCACACTATGCCTTTGTCCTGATGCCTTCCTCCCTCCCTAACCTATCCCCACTGGTTGTCAAAATCATATCGTATTAAAAGCATGTAAATGCAATGCCAACATGTAACAGCAAGCAATGCAATTGCAAAGTAGAAAGAAGAAGCAGAAACAATAACAATAACAACAATAAAACCAGATAGTCCAAGACGGGTTGTGGCTGACATACCGCTGAGCGAGGTAGTCTGGCTTTACCTGGCCACGCTCGGCATCGCAAAGTCGTCGAATCCAGAGACGAGTTCGCGAATTGTCCATCGCCAGGCGTCTCGGTCTCGAGGAGTGTGGCTTATCCACTTCTCACACTTCTTCCGCCACCTCTCTTCCTCTTCACGCTGTCTCCGGATGAATTCGGGGCCCACGTCAAACTCCTCTCCCACTAGCCAGTCATCCTTAATGTCACTGGAGTGGCCTTCACGCTCATCAGCGACGGTATTGTCTTCGAGATCGGGAATATCCTTAAAGACGTCCTCATCATCTTCGAAGGCATTGAAGTTGTCCAGGCTATCAGTGGCCTCGGATCTTGTCATGCTCTGAGGGCCGAGCTTCAGCCAGCACATGTTTTGAGGATCAAACACCATGCCACCAACCACTTGCACACCTTTAGTGGTGCTGATGTTGGTAATGAGAGCTGGCCGAGGCACTGGAGTCTCCTTATCTCGAGCCAAGTGCAAGGGAACCGAATTTGATGATGGCGTCGAGGTCGACCCATCAAACGCATTCAGAGCATTCTCGTTCCCTTCCCAGCAGTATGTCGCGGCGTTGTAAAACATCCCCTTGACAACTAGAGAAAACGGTAACGTTAGACATGATTATAATAATGGAGTTGGGATTAGAAACACACCTTTGGATTCTTTGCCACCACTCAAGTTGGAGATGAGATGGGGCTTTAGCTGCGGGGGCCGCTTCAACTTCTTGGTTCGAGTTGTAGAAGACGTCTGCTGGGCATTGCTTCGAGTTGGTGCTCGCTGAGCAGAAACTGAAGCCAACGGCCCGCCGCTTGGCGTCCGGTGGGCTAGAGCTGTCTCGCGTGCGATGCGGCTAGCTGCAGTGTCACGCGCAAAGCTGGGGGTATAGTTGGGTCGTATGGCGGGCTTGGGTGCTGCGTTCCATGGCGAAGGCGTCTTGTTTCTATCAATTGCCGGTGGTCGTGGTACCTGTGGTGATTTGCGCAATGTTGCTTTGGGTCCGGCTGCAGAAGGCTGCTTCAAGTAACGGCTTTCCGTCTCCTTCGAGGTGGGTAGATCGTCAAAGGCGTCTAGCTCGTGACCATCGCCAAATTGGCGTATGCTCTTGGGCCTGCTTAGACGATCCCACGTCCCAGAAGCAGCCGTCTTGTGGCGCTTTGGGCTGGGCGATTGCAGACCTGGCCTTGAAAAGGACCGGGAGATGGGGCGGGCATCGATGGAATTGTCGGAGTCATGGCGGCGAAACTGTCGCAGGGTCTTGGAACCCGCGTGCTGCGATTGCAAGTGGGAAGCCCCCGCAGGGATAAATGGTATTGAGTTCTTTCTTGCTTGTCCAGGACTCTCGCTGGTGGCCGTCGGGCGATCCTGGGGCGTCTTTGGTCGAGACTGGCCTGGCTCCGTGCGTGATGTTGGTCTCTCTGACCGACCGGCGATAGGTGGTTTGGCGGGAGGATTACGAGCCCGCACGGCTGTCAGAGAGCGTTTCTGCCTAAGGAGCTGAGCATTTGTCGTAGGAGGGTCATTCCTAGTAGAAGTAAAGGTAGTTCGTGATAAATCTGTCCTGCGAGGGGCCGTGGCGATTGAAAAGGTAGAAATGGTAGTAGGCGTTGGGAGGCTCGCCACGGACAGCTGGTTGGAATGGCCAAGGCGGGACTGTGGTCGACGAACCCGATGTGGGATCGGACCGCCACTCTCCGAGACGGGCTCGAGAGCGGTAGAATGGGACCTCTCATGGTTGAGGCGAGGGATCCTTGTCTGTGGAGGCATGGGCTTGTTACTAAACGTCAACGACACTGACGTCTTTGGACGGGCAGGGTTGACGAGCCGGCTGTCCTTGATCTTGATATTCCGATGCATGGTGAGTTTCCCAGAGTCAAACACGTTCCCATCGCCAATATCAAGCCCCTCGAGAAAGTCCTGCTGCTCCACTTCTGCCGCAGGAAGTAGCTTCTTCGGGGGTGCTGCTTCGGCAGGTGGCTCCTCCGGTATGTCTTCCGGCGGTGGGTTTGTCTTCCGCAGGTGCAGCCTCTCCTGAAAATTGAGATGGCCGGGGGGCAGCACAAGGCCGTCAAAGGTCTCGTCCTCGCTCTCCACCGTGAATGTGCTGGAGAGACTAGGGCTCATGGCCGAGACCGACGAGCTTCGAGTTGATCTCGCATCTCGTCGAGTGCCGCCATATCTAGTGCCGAGGCTGCTGCCCTCACCCCAGTCTATATCATCCGATGACGCAAACAGCGTTCTGGGTATTTCCCTCCTAGCGGACAACTTCAGCTTGCCATCGGACGGGAGCTCAAAGTCTCCCTCAAAGTCTTCGTCCAGCGGCTCCTTCGATGCCTCGCTTTCAAGGGGAGTGGGAGGGGTGACAAAGGGAGCCAGGCGAGGCGGTCGCTTCTTAGGGACCTTGATTGTGTCAAAACCGTCGCCGAAGAAGTCGTCATCCTCATCCTCCGTGTCTCTAAACTTGTCTAGGCTGGGTGCGGCCGACAAGATGCTCGAATTGGACATGATAGAGCTCCGCCGGCTGTCTCTGGTAGACCTGGGCGTCTTCCTGGGGCTGTTCTGCAGCAAGCTCTGCAGCGAGCCTCCGCTGACCTGGCGCAGGGTCTCTGGAAAATCGGTCTGGGTTCGCGGCTTCATCTGGAGCCCTTGGAGCCCCTCGGGCAGCTCCAGGTCATTCTCCCAGTCCTCGTCGATGGTTCTCCGCATCTTCTTGCCGCCGAGCCTCTTGATGGTGCCTCCGGTCAATGCAGACGACGGCACATTCTTGGGCAACGGGATACCTGCCCTCTCGGCGGCGGCTATGGCAGCCATTGTTGATCGCTCATCGTCTGCCGGGAGGTGGACGTGTTGTTCCTCCCCATACGCCGAGTCCAGATCGGAGCGCAGCGAAATGTGGGACGAGGTGGAATCGCGTCGACGTGGTTGTGCATTGGTAGTGACAGCGGTACTGGTAGGCCGAAGGCTCAACTCGTCGCCGTCTACGATAAAATCGTCATCATCCCAGTTCTCTATCTCAGCCTCCACTGGCTGTCTGGGCTTTAGCCGCAGCGGCTCCATAATTTCCATCAACTGTTGTTCTGATGCGTCTACTGTGCTGTGCAAGGTAAACTTTGGGTTGTAATCGCGTGTCGTAAACAAAGCAAAGCGGCATGCAGGGCCGCTCGGGTAGCGTGGGTAAATTGACTTTCAGTCTCTCGGATAGGTTCGTCGTGGCCGGTCGCGACAACAATTGGGCGGAGGCATAACCGAATCAATAGCATCCGTCCATCGCTGGATTTTTTCCCAAAATTCCCAAGGCCGCAGCTCGCTCCCGGATTATGACGTGGCAGCCGGCTTATTCGTCCCAGGTGGGCAGCAAAAGCGTCGGGGGGTTCGTTGTCGCTACGGTGCGCACAAATCGACTCGTTCCTCTAGCAGCGCTGATGATGCGCTCCCCTCCCAAAATCAATAACAACAAAACAAAAGGCGCCCGACGCTTGGCGGATGGCGGCAATACGATGCAAAAAGCGCTGGTTTGAACTCTGACGATGCAAGCACGGCGATTTCGATTATTTGGGACCTGGAGATGCTTTTTTAGATGAGCGCGCGATAAGGCGTCGACGTTGTTGTTGATGTTGTCAGCGGGCAATTGATTGGGCGCAGCTGATGATGCGAAGGCGAAACAGAAAGGCTGGGGGTCCGTTGTGGACAGTGGCTGGACTGCCTGTAAGCCTGTCTAAGCCTGTCGGATTGGCGAGGATCAGGTGGTGGGGGCAGCCTGCATGGAGATTTCAGTGGTAGAGCAGCGACAAGCAGCGCCTGGGCCACTGCAATCCACAGCTGAGCAAGGAATTTGACTCTCGAGGGTCCTTTTCAGTCACTACCTGTACCTGTACCCTAGACACTGGGAGGCTGCACGAGTTACTCGTACAAATGCAGCAGGTGAATGTGAAGGCTCACAATTCGTTGTGCTTGAGTGCGAACTCCCTGGTAGGTGGGAAATTGAGGCAAACAGTTTTGGGGATGCTCGTCTTGTTTTATATCCCCCCTTTTTTTCACAACTCTCGCCTCGCTTTCCAGTAAAATACGTATCTGGCCTCGTTGCATGTGCTTTTTTCTGTCTTTGAATTTTTCGCCTCTCACTCTCATGGATAACCCCTACTCGCGCTGCGTTTCCGGCTCGCTAACCCATGATCTGTTCATATTGAAGGTGGAGTCGCTTCCGGACTCACGATCCTCATCCTAATCTCGCCGCGGTGCTGTGCATGAAATTGGCTGGAAGGCTACTCCGTATCTGTCCATCCGCCCACTCTGTGCCTGAGCGTTTCGCACTCCTGATGACGCCTCCTGCAGTTGATTCCTGCTACCACGACAACCACGGCCGGCCCCAGCGCGCATCCCGGCCCCCTATCCTTACCAACCCAACGAGCTGCCAATCATGCGCGCAGGCCCCGTCAATTGTCAGATTTTGCTGGGTGGAGAGAGAGATCGGACAGGGCCCTTGGCTGGTGCGTCTCGTGCATATGCCAACATGCTGCATATACTACAGGCACAGGCGCTGCGAAGCGAGCCCGGAGCACGGGAAGCACAGAGCACAGAGCATGGAGAAGGACGATCCTGAACTGGGCTCTGTTTTTGATTACCTACTGTAGGCCGGGTCGGGTGTTGTGGGCGACACAGCGTATTACACATACAAACAAACTACATTAGTCTAGCACAAACGAACGAGCAACCACTGAATGGAGCTTTCAGTATTTTGCCTGATGCTATCAAATAGCTGTTAGCTTCGTAGCTTTCTAGCCCGTCCCTATTCGTCCTCTTAGCGTAAACTGAGCCGTTACTCATTTCACCGGCCGCCCGCGCAAACACCAAGACACGCCATTTAGACACTCACAAAATAGAGGCAAGTGGACATCTCGTCTTGCACGCGAACGTGGCCTAGCCGTATTGGGCTGTAGCTGGCGGCCGCGGACAACATTAAGCGGGACTTGATATTGCCAAGCCAGACCATATAATGCCTACTCGTACTGTATGGTAATTTTCCTCCGATGTGTGAAAGAACCTTGAAGCAATATCAACGGCTCTCTACCGACGTACAAAGACATCTATCATATTGGTAGGTCGACGTGTCTACAGATCTACAGTACTTACATCTAAGGTATCAACAGCATATAGAACATCTACTAGATACAGGTAGCACCTACATCTCCTCTGTGAAATATCCTTTACTGTCAGAAAACAGTTGCATCTTCCACGCTTGATCGGAACTTATTACAGTGCGTGGCCGCGTTTGTTGGGCATGATAGCGGTGCTTTTTCCCAAACGCTCCCGGCCAATTCATTACCTGGACCCTCTCGGCCGGCGGGTGGACATTGGATTTAATTTCCCACGTGTACGAAGTGACCCAGACCCCCGTTCTCGTACGGGCACAAAATACTCGACACGACTTCTCAGCAGATGCCTGACACGATTCGAAACCAACAAGAAACGGTTAGGCCTGGGTGATATTACTACCCAACTTCTCCGTACAGTATAAGCTGTATTTCGTATTGCGAATACGAACATTATCGTGAATATTTCAAATAATTCTGTCGTGCACATTATGTGCAAAGCTGTATAATTCTGTAGTGGCAAGATGATACTTGTGAGAGTGGAGAGCTGGTACCTCACGGAGCTCACCTCCGCCCTTGACAAGCTGGTACGGGCCATGTACCCATGTACCCGTGGTTTGTGGAGGAGCCTGCGCCACAGCAAGCCACCTCCAAGCTTGTACCTGTTCCTGCAGCAGGNNAGCTCAGCTCCAAGGCCAGAGCTGCCTGCAGTGGACTCTCTGCCTGCTCCCAGCGGATTCAAGCACGCTAAGCGCGAGGCTGCAATGCACTTCAACCTCGATGAAGATTCACGACTGGTTCTTGTAAGACGCAAACAAAACAACATCAAGCTACGCCTTNNNAAGTACTCANNNGACGACACAAGCAGCAAACTGAGTAGCATCAAATTGCACNNNTCCTTGGTTTTCCCTCGCTTGTCCCAGAAGCACGTCGAAATATCAGTTACATCACCTCTTCAACGCTTCTCATTCATCCGCGCACACGAGCACACTCATCAAGCTGTGTCCCTGCAGATTTTCCTTCGATTTAAATTGATTGACTCNCAAAAAAGACGCGTGCAGTTGATCATGGCCGCGTCACGAGTTATCAAGCTCCCTCGGGACGATGATGAATCCACTTATGCTCTCATCCAAGTCATCTCAAAGGGCTCCAAACCCTTAGATGTAAAGCTTGTTGGAACAGAAGGCGAAGCACCATATGTCACTTCNTTGTACGAACACCTAGCAACCAAATCATCGCACNNNATATCCTATNNNCACCCACCAGTGAAACATGATCGCGTAGCTTCACTACAGGTCCCGAATTGCCCTGTCTCTGAGTCCGAATGGCAGGCCATATTGCAATCTCTATTTTCACTACAGCCAGTTGCGGATATACAAGCAACAGCCAGCATCGAGAGCGAGGTCTCTCTCTCAATCACAGTTCGAAAACGGGTTCAAGGAATTACAGTANNNGTCTCTTGCTGGTTCGCGCATTTGGAAAATNNNTGGGCCNNNCTCGAACTTTCAATANNNCAACGCCTCGGCTCCATAGAGTTAAAGCATGACGAAAATGAAGGCATAGAGCTTTTCAAATGGTGTGCAGAGACTACAGATGCTCTGGCGCAAAGCAACGTGGCCTTGGCTGAAGCCGCCGCCCACGCGAAAGAGCTTGAAACCACTGTGAAGGAGCTAAAGTCACAACTGGACGAGCTCATTACATCAAAAGAAGACGATGAAACAGCCCTGCTTCTCAAATTCCGGGATCTTCTCAATGAAAAGAAGGTGAAAATCCGTGAACAGCAAAAGATCCTTGCCGCCGGCCCAATCCAAAGCAGCCAGCAAGCATCTCAACGGTTGCAGCCACCAGACACTCAGCCATCTCGCACGCCTGCCCCTTCTCGGCCTAGAAAACGAAAAGTCCAAGCCGCGGAAGCTTCAAAAAATGAGCCAGAAGATGATGAAATGAAGGTGGACAAGATCAAAATCGAGCCTCAAGACAGCGAGCAAGAGGAGACAGCAGAAGACACAGCGTCTGGCGGTAGCGATGACGATGATGACGATGACGGAGGTGATGACAGTGATATCCGCAACGATAAGGCTAGGTCAGGAGACGACAGCAGCCCTGGACCTGCGCCCAAAGCTGCGCCTCCTTCCAAGAAATCAGCTGAGCAACCCCCGGCTCCGAGAAGTTTACCTTTTGCAAAGAAGCCTACCCCGGCCAAAGCACCGGCGGCAGAGGAGGAGACGGAATCTGATGATGATGAGCTGTGAAGGGGTAGGAAGAGAAAGTGAGGTATCATGGTGTATAGGAGCCATAATGCCATCCAGGATAGTGGCTTATTAGAAATGGCTTGTGTTCTTTGCTAGCGATCTGTATATCTTTGCGTCTGGGGAGGTTAATAATACACCAGCCATCTACAGTTTGTAAATCCGCGGACATGTAGTTCTTTTTGCTCCTCCGCGGCCTTATGTATATCCAGTACTGGTTCCAATAGATATCACCGCACAATAGATGGGTTGCTGAAGATGTAGAGCGGTCCGTGAATTTATGTCCTCTTAGCAATTTGTAGTCTTGTTTATCTGATCTACAGCTTGCTCCAATAAAACGAATCAACTCGCCCGCCCTTCCAACTCCGATATAAACCCTCTCGCCCGGGGAAGCACATTGAACCACTAACTCGAAACATTTACAGATACCAAAAACTAAAACGCCAGCCTATGCTTCCCTTATGTCCTCGAACGCCAACGTAGCGATTGAAATATATATAACGCAAAACCTTTGTAAAGGACCAAGTCCCAGTGGTTCACATATACGCATAAAGAGTGAGTCGTAAAATAAAAGTCAGATTCGCCGCGCCTTAGTCTCGTTCGCGTTCCGGAGATCGAGCTCTGGTCCGAATTCGGAACTTCTCCTTTAGTTTGGCTGTCAAGTGAGCCCTCTGTCCTCTTTCGCCCTCTGTCTCATGGGTGGCGCCCGCTTCGTGAGCCTCTGCGTCGGTTTGGCGAGTCGATCTCATCTGTCGAAGAGCTTCGATCTGCTCCTCTGCTGTAGCTTGCCTCAGCCTGTTGACGTCGAAAAAGCGAGAAATCCTGTGACGGTGATGGGCATGACCGCCCTCTCCTTCCTCACCCTCCAGGGCCAAAGGAGGTGGCAGTGTTGAAGTTCTATCGCCGGGGCCCCTGTTGAGAGCTGTAGCCATGCCGATATCACCTTCGTTAGTCTCAGCCTCAGGACGAAGATCAAGTCGGCTATTCCATATATGNNNATGATAAGATACNNNACATGGNNNATGTACAGATTCAACNNNCCACAAGGGACATGTTCCAGATACGTTAATAAGCCAAGGATCGATACAGTTTGGATGGAATGTGTGGTTGCAAGGCAGAACCCTCATATCCTCGCCTTCTGTGAAATCTTCGGTACAGATGGAACAACCCACGTTCACGACTGGAGGGGGACTGGCGACTGGAGGAGGGCTGGCTTCAACAGCTCCATGAGCCTCAACAGCCGGAGCCACATCACCGGTCTTACTGTCGCTTGCGGCCGCCGTGGCCGTGGCTGGCGTAGCTGTAGCCACTTCGTGCTGTGGTACTTCCTGGGTAAGAATCGAAGACGACCTCTGAGTTCTAGCATCACGGCCATCAGTAGTAGCTGCGTCTAGTTCGAGATCGGGATCCGGCTTAATCGGTTCTTGATTATTATTGAACTTGACGATGGGAAGTGTTTCGAGCACCGCACGAGCCAACCCCTTTGCTCGGCTCTGGCGGGGTCGGCCGCCCAGAGCGCGCCGAGGCCCGTACCTCTCCGGATAACGATGGGCCCTTACAGCGCCGGTGGCGATAATCACGAGGAACAAGAGAGTAATGAGAGCTGTGATGGTGTAAAGAATGCTCATGGCGACGGTCGAGTTGCTGGTTCCACCTCCAGAGTTACCAGAATCTGTGCTCGATGCGTTTCCTGTGATGGAAACATTGACCACTCGCCCATTGGCAGTGCCATTTAAGGAGTTTAAAACTCCCTGTGCCTCGCCGCTATCAGCCATGGAAAAAATGTTGGAAAACGCAGGTGGGTTTGTAAAGTCCAAACTACACCAAGTGGCAGCTAGTGAGTAGAGGACGATGGCTTTTGGGTTTGCATTAACGACATCGTTGAGCAACTCATTTGTGCTGATAAAGGTATTGCTTGAGCCATCGCATGAGATGTATGCGACATCGTTGGGACTTGTGATCTTGTTAAAGTTGGATACGTCGGTGGCAATCATGACGCCGTTGATATTTATTGTCTTTGTTTCTTGNNNGCANNNAGGTCGAAATAAATAAGCTTTGTTTGATAATAACCGTACTTGGATGCCGCTACTATTTGTCCCGTTGGTACCAGCGTTTGGTAAAACAGGAACAACGGTATATTGGATGGGGTCGGACGACAGATTCAATTGCAGCGCATTGTTGTTGGCCCAGTCTGGGGGACTGTCGGACTGAGCCGAGGTGGAGATGGAGCCGTTGTCGTCGGCATATATCGCAGCGACCAACAGGCCAAGAATGGCCGCCAGGATTGACTGCATGTTGTGTGTCTGTAGATGGTTTCTGTAACTCTTGGGCTCCGGTGAAGATTGGTGGTTCAGTTTCGTGCCCTAGGAAAGAGGCCAAACAAAGACTGCAGTGCGCTTCGATATGGCTGGTTCGATACGTCGCTTCTTCAGATATAGATCGGAACGCTGCACGCGCAAGATGGGCACAGATGTGTGGGCGAGAATCGGCTGTTTGGATCGTCCCGAGGCTTCAACCCAGCGTTTCGAGGTGGTGAATGTTGGCTCCGAGATAGGCGGTCGTCGCCCTGCTCGTTTCTTGTCGCATCTACAGAGGCGACATCTGGCAATGCAAGCGGCGCAGGCCCGTCAGGTTCGCCGCTGGCAGGCGATGGCAGGGTGAGGCACGGGGAGATGCTAGAGTCAGGATTTGGCGGCGGTTTCGAGGTGAGACGACAGACTTGAATCTTTCAAAGGCCAGGATGCCGGCCGCGGTGGATTTGCCCCGATAGCCATGGCGGTATCAGCAGGCACTACAAGTGGATGGATTGATGGCCCGTCCTGTCCGGAGCGGCGGAAAATAGCTCCAGTGGGTTGCGGCTCAGAGGCTCCATCAGCTTTTGCAGTCACCAGTTGGCGGTCTCTGTCCAGTGAAAAAGTGTTCCGGATGGCTGTTTGCAGCAGGGAGGGCGGGGTTTGGCATCTGCCAAGTGCCCGCCTAATAGACTTTTGGCTTTAGCGGTGGAGGAGGTAAGCTGGAAGTTGAGCCGTTGGATTTGAGCAGGTTACGCGGAAGAGCGAATTGATTGAATTGGATCGGATGCAATTTATTTTATCGTGATATGCGGATAAGCATCCGTACTATATTGCAGTAATATGTCACCTCACATTATGTTGCATCTACTATTTGGTGATTAGTTTACAGGGTATCACAGTAGTACTCCTAAGTCCAAGACACAATCTTCAAACTGCATATATTCATTCTGTCTGGGCTTTGCCCTTGATAACCCACCCAACTGCCGAGAAGCAAGCCACCACGTTTCTATCTCTCTGCATTTGCCCGCTTTCGGTCCTCCAAATTCTCCTCCCTTCTGATTGGCAGCCCGAGCGTATCGTCAGCGGATCTTATTCACAATCACCACCAGCGGAATACGCACCCTTCCCGGAGTCCGTACGGCATAGACGGGACGGGATAGAGCAACCGCTGGACCGACATTGTTAGCTCTTCCACGCGTTCCGCTTCGCTATAGGCATTGGGTTTATCATGATGAGCTACAACAGGTCTCCATTACTCGAAACTCCTAAAATAGAACAAGAAGCAACCAAAGAGAAGACGATAGTATGTCTCTATTTCAATTTTTCCGCTGGCAGCTTGAAAGAGAGGAAGCGCAGTTCTATATCTCGGCTTCATCATTGCTCCTAGCCGCGGGAATGGTTCAACATAATTCCACATAACCAGAAGAGTGCGTCATCCAGCCGGTCACTCTGGACTTCTAGCACCTATTAGTAGAGACTTCAGCGGGCGCAGTCGCTGATAGAAGACCGGTTCCGATGGCGTTTGACCTACGGATTACGGGATGCAAATCCGCCATATACCGGGCTGCGCTAATTAATGCAGCGAAGTGGCTACCCTATATATTTGCGGCAAAGCGCTTCGTATTGTTTTTGTCAGATAGCTTTGGTGAAAGGAGGCAGCAGAGCCTCTGAACGATTCGGCATTGACGGGCTTGAGTGCTGCTGCATAGAGGCAGACAAAGCTGCCCAGTGATCCATTCCTTTGGACGAGATAGCAATGACTGCCTGGTTGTTGCAATTACACCAAGGCAGCGATCCTAATCTCGCCGATAAAGGAAAGGTGATGTTGTAAACACCAAACTTGACATGGTTCAACAGGCAGATATATAAATTCAATGTGCTAAGTACATGTAGATGCCTGGTAGGTTGTCTGTTAGAAGTTGCCTATGAGGCGCTCCGTACTATCCAATGCAATTTGACTGTTGGCTGCGAAAAAGAGCCCAAACGCACCAGAATGCCTTCACCATTATGTCGATGCTTTCGGCTGGACCCTTAAACTCCCCTCTAGCTGTGGCTTGAATTGGAGTGGCTTGACGCTCAATAACAAAACCATGAAACGATAAAAAAGGTACCGGATACCTGGTTCCTAGATCTTCCCCTTGGCGTCTATTACCAGGAATGCTACAATGCCTGGAGTACTCTGTACCTTGGCGCTAGGCGGCGATGTTACCGGCAACGCGTTCTTCCCATCTTGGTACGTACAGCTAAGAGGCTAAGGCGGCGTAACGGGTCCCGCTCTGGCTCCCTCAGATTACTGTACTGTGCTGTACTTGTGCTTTTTGGAAATGTTGTCCCCTTGAGACATCAAATCTGCCTTGAGCCCATCGCACATCTTCCAGCCGCGGGACCAGCTGTCGGCCTCTCTAATTAGCTGGCCTGCTTGCGAAGCCCTTTGTCCCGCATTTCCGTCCCGACCATCGCCCTCGCCTCCGAACCGCAGACTCAATCGATGGACCAAGCCCAAGGTCCCTAACTCCCGCGTCCTTCCTCCGGCGATTGTCTGTCCTGTGCTTCTTCGGTGCGCCTCATGAGCTCCTTAAAATTCGTGGTGTCCTCTCTGGACGCCATTGCAACCTCCAAAGATGCCCAGCGAAATAAGCAGCTGGCCGACTTGACCAAGACAGCGCTCGATGCCATCAAAGAGCAGGATCAGCTGCCTGACCCCGAGATCGTTTTCGCGCCACTTCAGCTCGCAACCAAGACCAACAGCCCGCAGCTCACAACCACAGCCCTCGACTGCATTGGAAAGCTGATATCGTATTCATACTTCTCTTTCCATAACAAGGATGAAGCGCATAAAGAAGGTGCTGAGCCGGCATCCCCGCTAATTGAACGAGCCATCGATACCATATGCGACTGTTTCCAAGGCGAGACCACGGCCGTCGAGGTCCAGCTGCAGATCGTCAAGTCGCTTCTGGCGGCCGTCTTGAATGATAAAATCGTTGTTCACGGAGCAGGTCTGCTGAAAGCTGTGCGCCAAGTCTACAATGTCTTCCTGCTCTCTCGGAGCACGGCCAACCAGCAGGTTGCGCAAGGCACCCTGACACAAATGGTTGGCACCGTCTTTGAGCGAGTAAAGACCAGACTCCACATGAAGGAAACCAGATTGAGCTTGAACAATCTTAACCACGGCGCAAGCAATGTTACCTTTGAGCAATCCGAGGTTGCCAACGGTACCCAGCACAGCGACGACGGCGAAGATGCCTCAACTGCACCACCTGAAAGCAGCGATGGCCCGGAAGAGCCGGTCAGTGCCGCCAAACTCACGCTCAAAGATCTTGAGCACCGCAAGAGTTTCGACGATTCCACCCTCGGCGATGGACCTACAATGGTTACGCGACTCAAGTCGGACAANAAAGACGAAAGTGACGTGTCCGTGTCGGGCCAGTCTCTCCCACAAGAAGATAGCGATGCACTAGACGCCGAGGACGAGGTGTACATCCGAGATGCCTACCTCGTGTTTCGGTCTTTCTGCAATTTGTCGACCAAGGTTCTGCCCCCGGACCAGCTATTCGACCTGCGAGGCCAGCCAATGCGTTCCAAGCTGGTCTCTCTACACCTCATCCACACCCTCCTCAATAATAACATTGCCGTCTTTACTTCGCCTCTCTGTACTATTACGAGCTCCAAGAGCAACGAGCCCACCACCTTTCTTCAAGCCATTAAATTCTATCTTTGCCTTAGCATTACACGCAATGGAGCCAGTTCGGTGGATAGAATCTTTGATATCTGCTGTGAGATTTTTTGGCTCATGCTGAAGTACATGCGCCCCTCGTTCAAGGTAGGCCGCGCTGCCCCAAAACCCCTCNNNCGAATCTATCAGAGGCTCACTCCATTTNNNAAAGAAATCGAGGTCATTCTAAACGAGATTTATTTGGCCCTCTTGTCCCAAAAGAATGCGCCCTTGACGCAGAAGCTGTATTTCGTTTCCATTCTGAACCGCCTTTGCGCCGATCCTCGAGCATTGGTTGAAACCTATCTCAACTACGATTGCGATCAGTCAGTAGAGAACATCTTCCAGACGGTCATTGAAGACCTGTCCAGATTGGCGACGGCGCCTGTCGCCATTACTTCCATTCATGAGCAGGCGTACGAGGAGCAGAGGGCGAAAACTACACCAGCCAGCGAGTGGCAGCTCAAGGGTATCCTGCCCCCTTCTCTTACTGTTGCACAGATTATTCCGTCACAAGAAGGCGAGGCCGACTATCCCAAGGAATATGCAATCAAACGTCTGTCACTAGAGGCTCTTGTTGAGACCCTTCGCTCTTTGGTCAACTGGTCCGCCTCCGTACGCTCGGAGGGCGAAAATCTCCGTCCGGATGGAGATACCAGGGCCTCTTTTGACGAGCTGCGGCCGTCTATCGACCCCACTACAAGCGAAAATGCATCTCGCCTCGATACCCCTCTACCACCCTCGACCCCTGTATTTGAAGATGACCCGGATCATCTAAGCAAAGAGAAAGCCAGGAAAACCGCCCTCATGAAGGGAATTAGGCAGTTCAACTTTAAGCCCAAACGCGGTATTGAAATGCTTATTCGCGATGGGTTCATTGCGAGCGACACGCCTCAGGACATTGCCACCTTCTTGTTGAATGAGGACAAGCTGGACAAAGCACAGATTGGCGAGTATCTTGGTGAAGGAGACCAAAAGAACATTGACACCATGCACGCGTTTGTGGACTCGATGGACTTCACCAAAAAGCGGTTTGTCGATGCTCTTCGCCATTTCTTGCAGTCGTTCCGTCTACCAGGAGAAGCGCAGAAGATTGATCGATTCATGCTCAAGTTTGCCGAGCGTTATGTCCTTGGCAATCCCAACGCCTTTGCTAATGCTGACACGGCATATGTGCTGGCATACTCTGTCATCTTGCTGAATACGGATTTGCACAGCAGCAAGATTGCCAAAAGAATGACCAAGGAAGAATTTATACGAAACAATGCGGGCATCAATGACAATGCCGATTTGCCTCACGATTATCAAATCACCATCTACGAGGAAATCGCCAGCAATGAAATCGTTTTGAAGAGTGAGCGTGACATTGCAGCAGCCGCCGGTAATCTTCCTCCTCAGCCTAGTGGCCTGGCCGCAGGCTTGGGACAGGCGTTCTCGAATGTTGGACGTGACTTGCAACGAGAGGCTTATATGCAGCAATCAGAAGAGATTTCGCTGCGCTCAGAACAGCTTTTTAAGAACTTGTTCAAGAGTCAGCGACGAAACGCCTCCAAGACGGCGCCAAAGTACATTGAGGCAACGTCTTTCAAGCATGTAGAAGCTATGTTTGACATCACATGGATGTCCATCTTCTCTGCGCTCTCAGGGCAAATGCAAAAGGCGCACAACCTCGAGGTTAATAAGTTGTGCTTGGAGGGCATGCGGCTGGCAACCCAAATTGCCTGCCTCTTCCATCAGTCAACGCCTCGAGAAGCCTTCATTTCCGCACTCCGAAATGCCACAAACTTGAATAATCCTCAAGAGATGCAGGCTAAGAACATTGAGGCGCTGAAGGTGATACTGGATCTCGCTCAAACAGAGGGCAATGTTCTCCAGGAGTCGTGGAAGGATATCCTCATGTGCATTAGTCAATTGGATCGCCTGCAGCTGATCTCTGGCGGTGTCGACGAGAGCGCCATTCCGGACGTTTCCCAGGCGCGCTTTATNCCCCCTTCGCGATCTGGGACATCGGAATCTCGCTCTTCCATGCAGTTAAAAAATCGACCGCGGCAGAGGTCTGCTACTGGACCCCGGGGCTTCTCTAACGAGATTGCACTCGAGAGCCGCTCTGATGAGCTTATCCGAAGCGTAGACCGAATTTTCTCCAACACTGCGAACCTCTCGGGTGAAGCTATGGTTTACTTTGCCAAGGCTCTGACCGAGGTTAGCTGGGATGAAATCAAAGTCTCTGGCTCAAACGATTCGCCTCGCACATACAGTCTGCAAAAGATTGTCGAGATTAGCTACTACAACATGAATCGTGTGAGATTTGAATGGAGCAACATCTGGGTCGTTCTCGGCGAGCATTTCAACCAAGTTGGCTGCCACAACAACATGAA
This sequence comes from Trichoderma sp. BMH-0061, assembly GCA_030015385.1. Classification (NCBI taxonomy): domain Eukaryota; kingdom Fungi; phylum Ascomycota; class Sordariomycetes; order Hypocreales; family Hypocreaceae; genus Trichoderma; species Trichoderma sp. BMH-0061. The sequence goes on from JARWZN010000004.1 coordinate 3,663,788, forward strand.
CATTGTATTCTTTGCTTTGGACTCTTTGCGCCAGCTGTCGATGCGATTTATGGAAATCGAAGAGCTGGCGGGTTTCAAGTTCCAAAAGGACTTCCTTAAGCCGTTTGAGCATGTCTTGTCCAACTCTCACAACATCACCGTCAAAGACATGGTACTGCGATGCCTCATTCAGATGATCCAAGCTCGAGGAGACAATATTCGCTCTGGTTGGAGGACCATGTTTGGCGTTTTCACAGTTGCCGCACGAGAGCCGTACGAGAGCATTGTCAACCTTGCCTATGAAAACGTCAATCAGGTTTACAAGGAGAAATTCGGTGTCGTTATTTCTCAGGGAGCTTTCACGGATCTTATCGTTTGTCTGACTGAGTTTTCAAAGAACCTCAAGTTCCAGAAAAAGAGCCTGGGTGCCCTGGAGCTGCTCAAATCGATTATTCCAACAATGCTTAAAACTCCAGAATGCCCGCTATCCCATGAACCGTGGAATGCTTCCAGGGCTGGAAACGGTGATCCACCTCCAAGTATCAAAAAGGTGCAGACAAAGACGTCAATGGAAGAGGGCTACTGGTTCCCCGTGCTTTTTGCTTTCCATGACGTGCTGATGACCGGTGAAGACCTCGAGGTTCGGTCAAATGCCCTAGAGTATTTCTTTGCCGCACTCCTCAAGTACGGAGGCGGCTTTACCCAAGCATTCTGGGACATTCTCTGGAGACAGCAGCTCTACCCCATCTTTATGGTCTTGCGATCGCGGCCGGAGATGACCAATGTTCTGAACCACGAGGAGTTATCAGTCTGGCTGTCAACTACCATGATTCAAGCCCTGCGCAACATGATTACGCTATTTACTCACTATTTTGACGCCCTCGAATACATGCTGGACAGATTCCTGGAGCTGCTAGCTCTGTGCATATGTCAAGAAAATGATACGATATCTCGAATTGGCAGCAACTGCTTGCAGCAGCTGATATTGAAAAATGTGACGAAATTTAGCCTGGTACATTGGACAAAGATTGTTGGAGCGTTTTGCGAGCTTTTCGACCGAACAACAGCATATCAGCTATTCACCGCGGCAAATATGGAGGCATCTACTTCTTTCCCGCTGGCATCATCCAACGGACTTGAGTTTACTTCGCCTCTCAGCCCAACTACAGCCGAGACCCCTGCTGCAGACGAAAAGTCTCTCAAGATCAACGGTGATGAGAATAGTGCTGCATCCGATACCGAATCTATCCATCATCCGACACTGCACAAGCTGGATGATGATGAGTCGCGGACACCGACGGCAAACACTAACGGACAGCAGCTGGAGGAATTCAAGCCAACTTCCACTCTTCAGCAACAACCTGTCGTTGTGACTGCAGCCCGCCGGCGATTCTTCAACCGCATCATTTCTCGCTGCGTCCTTCAGCTGCTCATGATTGAGACGGTCAACGAGCTCTTTAGCAATGACACCGTGTACACCAACATCCCCTCCAATGAGCTCCTACGACTCATGGCTCTTTTGAAGCGCTCCTTCCAGTTTGCACGCCGCTTCAACGAGGATAAAGAGCTTCGGATGAGGCTGTGGCGCGAGGGCTTTATGAAGCAGCCGCCCAACTTGTTGAAGCAGGAAAGCGGTGCTGCGGCGACGTACGTCTCTATCCTGTTCAGGATGTTTGGAGACGATGCGCCGGAGCGACTGAAGAGCAGACCTGACATTGAAGCTGCCCTCGTACCACTCTGCGAGGACATCATCACGGGATACTCCATGTTGGTAGAAGAGAGCCAGCAGAGGAACATTATTGCGTGGAGACCAGTCGTCGTCGACGTGCTGGAGGGATACGCCACGTTCCCTGAAGATGCCTTCAAAACTCACCTGCCCTCCTTTTACCCGCTGGCCATTGACCTGCTTCAGAAGGACTTGACGGCGGATCTGCGCGGTGCGCTGCTGCTCGTCTTGCGGAGAGTCGGCGAGGTGTCTCTCGGGATTGAAGGGATGACAAAGGTTGGGGACAAGAGGAGAGATAGTTTGGCCAGCGCTAATGCTGAGGAGGTTTCGGGCGGATCGGAGGCTGCTGCACGAAAGATGCTATGAGCGGGCAACGATATTTGGCGTTGAGGCGGGTACTAGAGAGTCTTTTCGCTTTTCTTTTTACTCATTTTTTTCTTTCAAAAAAGAGCCACCATTTGTGTGTGTATGTTAGGAAAGGCTTGCCTATCCTGTTTGCTAAGATGGGAGATAAAAATGTTATAATGGTATGATGTGTTATATTTAGCTTCGTGTAGTATATATGGCTGTCTATCTAGCCGGCTATTTTTACCTGATCTCTTTGAAGGCACATTCTTAAAGATGTTCGGTGTTGTTTTACACATTACGCTACTTTACATGTGAATAGACAGAAAAGGGTTTTTATTTAGTTTAATATCTCGCTGATATATGCGCGCAAAGGCTCAGCTTCTTCCTCCACAGTCCTGTTCGGTAGTCCCCGTAGCGAGTCTCTCAACTGCTCATCATCTTGAGCTGCTACTCTGACCAGTGACTTCACAATGGCGTTCTCTTCGGTAGTGAGACGAGACACGCGCATTACGCTGACAAACGTCTCGAAGAAGTCAATTAGATTCAGATGCATAAGGATGTCTTCTGATTTGGACACCATGGTCAACGCTGCCCACTGCAAGATGCCTTGACCAGCAGCCTGGACAGCAGCGGGAGAGACAGGGAACAGCTCTGGGAAAGCAGTTTGGCTTATGGCACGGATATTAAGCGTTGAGAGACGAGTAAGAAGACGTAGCAGACGGCCTTGTGAGAGCGAAGTCTGGTGTCTCGGCCGAGTGGGAGGATGAACCGTTTCAGGGGAACACAGCGTCGTGATGAGTTCCAGCATGGGCCGCTGAAGGAGAATCAACCGCCAGAGGCGTCCATGACCGGGAATACGACGTTTAACAACATCGAAGCCGTTGATGTTGCTTTGGCTTCCCACACCATTGACGCCTTCGCCACGGATGGTCTCGCAGTCTGTCTCGAGCAGGTCGCCAAGGACTTTAGCTGCGCGCTCACTAACGCCAACGTCTGGGCTCACTAGCCAGCGTATGATGAGCGCCTCGACGACATCGGTGAGAGTGCTGAGAAGGGCGGCCTCGGTTGGAGTTTTGGCGGCCTTGTGGATGATGGCGAGGGCAAGAAGGTTGGCGCCTGGTAAAGGAGATTCCAAAGCTGCGAGGATGGAGGGGGGTCGNGCGATGGTGAGGGTGCGGGTGAATGTCAGGGGAGAGAGGAGCTTGATTGTGAGAGAGAGGAGAGGCGATGGGTCTTGGGTGGTGGTTTTGAGGATTTGAGTTAGAGGCGGGAGAACGGTTGGGAGGAGAGGAGGGATGTTTGTTTCTGTATGGATTAGCAATCTTGGGTGCACTGGATGTGAAGGTGTTGTTTGAGTGTATAGAGATGATTTACCTGTCAGCTGAAGCTCGATATCATCAAGGAGTTTGAGATTGAAAGGGACGGTAGGATCATTCTCAAGATCTCGTAGGTGAGTGTGAAACTCATCGAGGCCGGAAATGGGATGAGCGTCTATGTTGCCGTCGGGGATGATTCGTTCAGACATTGTGAATCTCAAACACAGCCTGTCCTATCGATAACAAGGAGGCTGATAGTACCCAGTATAATGCAGAGGAAAGATCAGCTGCAATGAAGATATTGAAGTTTGACAAAGAATTAGGTATAAAGCAGGTTGCTGTTACTCTGATGGAATGAACATGTTTGATGTAAAAGCTTCAAGATGCATCTATAATTTACAGGGTAAGCTGTCAACGCCAATAGCAGGCAGATGCGCTGACGGCAAGAAGCACCAGGCAGCGGGGCAGCGTCATAGCGGATCGAATTCCGCGCCTCCCCACCATAACTTTTTTCTCGGCCGCTGAAAGTTTGGCGCTTCAATTGAGCCCCGGAGTTCTTTGTTCTGCAAACCCAAGTTTAGCAGGTCGCATTTCTTCCTCGGGAAGAAAATTCACCAGCAGATCAGCCGCGCGCTTTGCTATACCTTGAATCGCCTATGTTTACACGATCGAGTTTATGAGAGTCGCGCTCACTGTGGAATTGGGATTATAGTCGACGGAATTGAGCTGAGTCGGAAATGTCAAGAGGAGGCGGTGGTGGACGAGGCGGCGGACGAGGAGGTCGAGGAGGAGGCAGAGGAGGACGACCAGCTCTTCCGTGGGACGACACAGATGAACCCGATGCCCGGCCCTCTGAGCTGTTTCCGGTGAGTCGGATTTCCAAGGAGAAAAGCTTCAAGTGAAGATGCCTGTGGAAGAGAGCTGCTGCTAACAGTCCTTGTCTCTAGCCCTGCGTTGTTCCAACTCCTCGCGACCTCACCACCACAGAATACAACAGCGTCCAGTGCTTCCTCCTCCTTCGCCACCAAATCCACTCATCGCCCCTCTACACATCCAAGCGAACCTCCCTCATCGACCCCGCCGCTCCTCGAAAAGTCTACGGCCGCGACCAAATGAACGCCCTGTACGACATCAAGAGCAAGGCCTCCGTCGACCCCTTCAACGCCATGCCCACTTACTCTCAGCGCTTCTCCCGGCCAGAGCGCGCCCTCCCAGAATGGTCTTCCCGGCCGGTGTGCAGAGAAATGTTCCCTCCCGAGCTTCTTGATACGGTTGATTCGGCGGATGCCAGTGGAATGAGAAAGAGGCGCAAGCTGGAGCTGAGCAAAGTCAATGCTCTGCCGAATGCGGAGGAGGCGTTTGGCATGCCTGCCATCGAGGGCGAAGACGACGAGGGTGTGCCGGTGAATGGAAAGAATATACTGGAACGATTGGATGCTTTGCGGGATGACGAGGGTGACGATGCTGCCGATGTGGACGACGACGAAGGCCTGGAAGAGGAGGAGGAGGATGAAGTCTACGATGACGAAGATGCTGGTGATTACGATGCTGAAACGTACTTTGACAACGGCGACGATGGCGGCGACGACTACGGAGACGGAGATGATGGTGAAGGGACATATTAAGGTTTTCTTATCCTATTCTCTACTGGTTTTCGGAACTATCAAACGGTCCTTGGCTAACGGGACGATTTCATTTTTTCATTGAGAGGAAGCCATCATTTGGGCATTTTGTTACTATTACTCATCCATACATGTATATAAAGCCAAAAGACTTATACCCATCCCTTGCATCAACCATGATTCCCATGATGAGTCACATCTTGCGCCAGTAAGCAATGTGATCGCTGCTCTCCCTTCAGATGTCGCATTATTATTTCAAATTGCCTGGGGGTATCATTGCGACTACACTCGTAGCCATTTCTACATTAGTTGCCCCTACATTTATCATCTGGATACTCTTGTGTTGCTACCCTTCCTAGCCATACATATCCTGGCATCGATAACAACTGAGAGGAAGACAATGGCAACCTTTCTTATGCTCAGCCACAAATGGGCTTCTTATACAGCAAGCGCCGCCTAATGAATAAAACCAAAAAGCGTATCCCCCTTTCACCTCAAAAGTGGAATACCCTTGAACCCAGACCCGAAAAGACTTAAAAGAAAAAGTAAATTACAACCAATCGCTTCATGAAGAAACCCCGGAATACAGCCCGCTATCCAAGATTCCCGCCTGCAGCCTTGATAACCTCTCCCTCGTATCCGCAATCTGTCCAGCCTGAGCGATAACCGCGCTGCCCATCTCCCGCAATGCTGAGAGCACCTGGCTGAGCTGGTCCTGGACGGGCGCGCTCATATGGTCGCGTAGACTGCGGATCTGTTCGTAGAGTCCATTCTCCACGCCGGGCATATCCCGCTCAATCTGGGACCGGTACTCGTCCAAGCGGTTCTTGTACTTTTCGACGTCGTCGCAGATGCGGTTAAAGTAAGTAATGAGATCCTGAGCGCTGGCATGGGCCGATGAAGCGTCTGTGGAGTTGGAATCGTTTGGTGGAGGAGGGCCGGCGAAGAGGCCGGTTTGGTGGTAGTGTGTAGGTAGCTTGAGGTTGTCGGCGGCTTTGAAGGATAGTTGGGCGTCCGCAACGTCCTTCTTGGTCATGTCCTGAAGAGCCTTGACGGTCAGGATGTCGCGGTTGAGGGCGTCCTGCACCGTCTTGAATTTAGACTCGACAAATTGGACATCTCGTCCGAGTTGGTCGATGTCCTTTTCATGCTGGGGCATGAACTCGCCAATTTCATCCCTCATCTTGATGACGCGCTGGATGCCCTTGTCAATGAGAGCAATTTCGTTCTGGATCGGCTGGGCAAGGTCATCGAAACGCGATCGCGGTCGCAGGTTGTCATAGTTGACTTGGACAGCCGCAACTTGGTTCGTGGCGGGAGCGGCGGTAGCTGGAGTTGATCCACTAGAACAGAGNNNAATCATGGGTTGTGTTTGTGTAGGACAGTAGAAGGCATACAATAAACCGCCAGAGGGCTTTGCTTGAGTTTGGCCCAGTAATCCACCTCCTGTAGAGGCTGCAGCTGGGGTCGAGCCAAAAAGACCTCCTCCTGACTGCTGAGTGGTCGCAGTATTTCCAGTGTTCCCAAACAATCCTCCACCTGTCGTTGCCGTTGGTGCTGCTGCAGGTTTGGCACCAAAGAGTCCTCCGCCCGTCGTCTGCTGCTGAGTGCCCGCAGTATTGCCAAACAGGCCTCCTCCTGTGGCTGCCGGCGTCGTTGTTGCTGCGGGTTTGGCGCCAAAGAGTCCGCCAGCGGCTGGCGCAGGAGTTGGTGTTGACCCAAACAAACCAACAGCAGTTGTACCTGTGGCAGGGGTCGCGGCCGTGTTTGTTGCGGCGCCAAAGAGACCTCCGCCAGTACTTGGCTGAGGAGTTGGTGTAGCGGGAGTTCCAAAGAGGCCGCCTGTCGCTGCTGGCTTGGCGCCAAAAAGACCGCCCGTGGTCGCCATGCTGCCGATGGTTGATGGACTTGCCGACGCGTTACCAGCTCCAAAGAATCCTCGAGTCGCCGCTGGCTGTGAGGTTGTGCCTCTGTGGCGCGTTTGGTCAGCGACAATAAGAAACAAAGTATCAGCCCGAAGCTAATTGGAGAGTATGTGAGGTGGTGGCGGGCGAAGCGGCGGTGGTGAAAGGCACCTTGTACTCCGTGGATGTGGTGATATCAGAAAGTTCACGGCGTGGTGTTGAAGATTTAGCAGAGCTTACAGGGTATTTGCAGCCGAAGTGTTGATGCTAAGACCCGCTGGGCCACTAGCAGACCGCGCCAGAGACATGGAATCGCACCTGAGCAAAAAATTGGCTTTGCAAACAAACTGACTTTTTTCCGGGCAGGCGAGTCAAGGACCCAATTCGTGTGGAGCTCTGGGTTTGGATATGCCAAAGCTTGGACTTTGCGGGTCTGAGAGTGAAGGGATACGGAAAAACTCCGGGGCTGTGATGCGTTGTGGCTGGGTCTAGATAGAGAGATACAGCATTAGTAGAGAGGATCGATTCCACAAGGCTAGCCTTAGTTGACTTTCAACCTGCAGAAGAGCTTCCCAGAGCTTCAACTTGCACCATACATACGCCGATTTCCGTGACTTTATTCAGTCCAATTCGCTTTTTCATTTATCCTATACTCAACCTCTTACCTTTGAATAACTGCATAATGGATATGGACGAGGATGACGATCTCTATCAGCCAGAAGAGCCGAAGATTGAGCATGACGAAGAAAAGAAGCCCAAGGTGGAAGAGCTAGAAGAGGGCGAAGAGGAGGATGAAAGCGGCGCCATGGATGAGGATGATGATGACGACTCAGTACGGAGGTTTCCTCACNNNTGCATGTTATGGGCCACATGCNNNTCACATGAATTGCAGGATATCGACATCATCACAGAGCGAAAAGACGGCACAAAGGCAGCACCACCACCGTATGTCAACCTCGTGCGCGCCGTGTCGCGATATGATGCGATACGGCCAGTGCCCATTNNNCTGACAGGANNNCAANNNCAAGCCAAGTATAGCGACATCAGAAATATTCCCCAACGATCAGCCTCCAACGACACCCCTGCGAAGGTATCAGCGCCCATCAAGAGGGACGAAGACTCAAAACCGACGAGCGCCCTGAACATTGCCGCTCCCAGCGCGGATCAAACATCAGCTGCTGCCTCAAAATCAACAATTGACATCAATGCTAATCCAGTCCACCCTGCAGCTGGCAAGCCTATAACACAAGTCAACATAGACGAAGGTAACCTCTCTCTCATTGCTCTCGTCGGTTCTTCCTGGTGCCTAACCAATCTCGTTGATCTACCAGACAGCGACAAACCGTGGCGTAAGCCAGGTACAGACATTAGCGACTACTTCAACTACGGCTTCGATGAGTTCACATGGGCTTTATATGCTGCCAAGCAAGAATCGATCCGCGGCGAGTTTGGTGCCGATGCTTTCGCCGCCAACAACAAGAAGATGATGGAAGACTTCAACATGATGATGATGGGAGGCATGGGTATGCAGGGTGGAGGAGGTGCAGGCGCTGGCGCTGGTGCAGGTGCAGGTGGCATGCAGGGAATGGATGGAATCCCTCCTGAGATGCAAGCCATGATGCAGCAGATGATGGCTTCAGGCATGGACCCTTCTCAAATGGACCCAAGCCAGATGGCGGCCATGTTCTCTGGGATGCAAAACACCGGTGGCAATGCTGGCGCGCAAGGCAACCAGGGGCAAAACTTTGGCGGCGGCTTCGGTGGAAACCAAGGTGGCTTCGGCTATGACCAGGGCATGGCGGGAGGCGGCAGTGGAAGAGGTGGGTTTGGAGGCCGTGGCCGCCGTGGCCGATGGNNNGGCAATCATGAGTCCGGGGGTTCTGAGACATCGAGCAGCCATGGGTTTGGAAAGACTTCTAACCAAGAAGATGGGCTTCGAAATGACCGTCCTGAGAAGAANAAGAGGAAGCCGCANGCCGCAGCCGCGGGGGGACGTCGCAAGAAGCCTCGACCAGCACAAGCATCTAGTTGGACGCCATCTGCCGTTAGAAGACACGGATAATTGGTGGTGCAGATGGTAGGAGATATCATGTTCGCTACGACACGCCGCTGGAATACATGGTATCTAGCGGATACGAACAGCACGTGGGTTATCATGGACAGGACCAGAGATCAATGGCGATAACAGGCCACTTCTATCAACTTCAATTCTCTGAAGCTAGTTTTACAGAAGCATTGGCAGCAAATCGCTCACACTCCTACCTCCTTATCACGGTAGAAGATAGTTAGGGAGGTTTGATGGGCATGATGATATAGATAGGTGGCATTCATAGTGTCTGAGGTATGTATGCAAATATACAGCCTTTGAGAGCTGCCAATGAGATGAAAAGGACAATCTCTGCTTGTCTGTTTGAATGATAACTGTGTAGCCCGACATCAGGTAACGTTACCTAGCTGTGACAGACACGGGGCCTAGTTGGGAGCTTCGAGGCTCGAACTTCCTAAGAGAGGAGGGTGGCCGCTTTTGTATGGCCTGCCAAGAGGCTAGAGGATTGGGTTGAGAGATGCCAGGAACGCCCGCATGCAGCATCACACGACGTAGAAGGGGGGTTTGGTTCTCTCTCTTGATTCAGTGAGGAGAAAGGATATGGGCAATAGTGAGGTTGTTGGGGTTGATCTCTTAAAGATGTCCATGGATGCTTACGTGGGGGAACGCAGAGTGGGAGAAGGATCATGGTTGAGGGCATTTCGAGAGCAGTAATACTAGATAACTCAATAGAAGCAAACACACTGTCTAGTATTAATATGTAAGCAGTAGCTCAATTAGATCAGCAAGATCGATCTGGAGAAGCAAATCACCATCACGCGCATCACCACGTCCAACTACCAACATTGGTTAGCCGCCCATCACCACCAACGAGCCGCCGGATCTCTCTCCAGCCTTGAATCTCTCCGAGGCCGACTCACTCACCCCGCAGCATATCTTGAACGGTACCTCAGGTATCATCTCGGAATCACTATTGGTTTCCTGTTCATGTTCATATCCTACCTAAGAGAGGAGAAAGTGAATAAGCGGTGCTCTTCAATTATACATGTGCCTTGCTCTCCCACCTGAGCGCCGATGACACCCGATAATAGCAGTTTGTACATGTTTCCCCACGACAAAGTCAAAACCGTGTATTAAAGAAACGCACAGTCCAGAGTTTATCCTAGCTATTAGAGGGGAATCCCTGCGGCCGTCCTTCTGCAGGGGTCTGTTCGTCCACTCATGAGGCATCTACATGCTCTCTATGCCGAAGCGGGAAGCTCCTATGCTGAGGGAGGGCTAACCATAGCGATACGCTTCTTGAGCCTTTTCCCCGACTGGTGGATGTTATCCTCTTTAAGTGCTTACGTTCCGTTTAAATATGGAAAGAATTGAAAGCAAGTTTTCGGTGATGTTTGCCGTAATGACTTGCTCTGATGCTCTTCTTATTGATGTTACCGTTGCAGAGATAGTCATGGTGCATCTCGTGGAGATGCCACGACGAGATGGAATCAGCCGTGATCCTTCTTGTTTGCGAACCCACGGCTGGCTGTGGTAGCCGACTAGATACACTCTGACGACGTGTGTTGTGCAACTCAAGCTCGCCGAATAAAGTCGATCATTCTAGGGTCATTTCAGTCTTGTACATGAACACCGAATCTGACGATGTCTGAGCTTAACCGTTCTGCTTACACCCACCTGTCCAAGTCCCCATGAGGCTTCATTCATATTGCTCAACTCTATTTGCACTAGCTAGGATATTTGATTCCATCCATACCATAATATGGAATCTTACTCAAAATTGGGTGTTTGGATGCTGCCCAAGTAGGTAGGAGGTTGTCACACCCTGGTTCCTCCACAAACCTTACATGTACATACATGGTGAAGACAGGTCATGATCCTCAATCCTCCAATCAAATCTCGATATATGTTTTCCCCGCGAAGGGCCCTGGCTTGGTTTACTTGTGCCTCCCACGATTCTTGGGTATCATCATCATGTACATGTACGCATGTATTCGCATGTAAATGGATCCTCTTATCACCATTGGTATGCTGTAATCCGTATCTGTAGATGGAAAGATATACGCTGGGGCTATCCAATTACCAACACGGTATTTATACCGAGGCACGATGAGCGGTAATTCGTACAAAGCGGTAAAAATTAAGCGACCTTGACTGTACTACTGAGTACATCGCCATCCGAGTACATGTATGTCATGTCAAAACCCCTGATGTTTCGGAGCCTTGACCAACCTACCTGTCTCGGCACACTCGTCCAGATGCGACCAACCTTCTTCTTTGCTACATTGAGCGTCAATGACTGGGATCATGTCACCTAGCAAAGTCACTATAACTAACTGCCGCATAGATCTCAACTGATAGCGTCCTCCAAAAGCCGATAGAGTAAGTTGATGGGACTGTTGCTGTACTCCTCTATACCTTCTCAGTTAAAGGTAGCATGGCTCCATCACGAGTTCATCATGACCCCCGTCTCGTCTCGTCCCTTCGCCCGGCGACAAGCGCAAAGAGGTTCCAATACCACGTATGCTCAGAAACCTGATGTAGCATCGTGGTAAGACAGCGGGGGAAGATCTCTCCCCATGGTTCTTACATGTTGAACTCGAGAGAGGATATAAAAAGCTCTTGGTCCAACCTTGTGAGGTGGCACGCTGCCTCTTCGTCATCAAAAGCATCTTCGTTTCGGATCCGATAGCCTCCAGCATCTCTATAGCCAGGATGCCTTCTTTGACTGCTCTTGCGAGCTTGCTCGCTCTTGTTCCCTCTGCTCTGGCTGGTTGGAATGTGAACTCCAAGCAAAACATTGCTGTATACTGGGGTAAGAATTTCTCGATGAAGTTTTTTATTTGGGAAAATCCGCCGTCTTACATACGAACAGGCCAGAACTCTGCCAACTCTCAAAGCACCCAGCAGCGTCTCTCCTTCTACTGCAATGGTATGTCTACCAAACTCTGCGAGACAGTTCAGTGGGAAAATGGGACAAGACGGAACTAACAGTTGTCACCAAGACGCCAACATCAACGTCATTGACATTGCTTTCCTGAACGGAATTACTCCTCCCATGACCAACTTTGCCAATGCCGGTGACCGATGCACACCCTTTTCTGACAACCCTTGGCTCTTGCAATGCCCTGAAATTGAGTGAGTCTACGCACTCCCCCGCTTCATATACATTTATACTGATTATGATTCACCATCAAGGGCGGACATTAAGACTTGCCAGGCCAATGGCAAGACCATCCTCCTCTCTCTCGGCGGCGATTCCTACACTCAGGGTGGCTGGAGCTCAACAGGCGCTGCTCAATCGGCCGCTGATCAAGTCTGGGCCATGTTCGGCCCCGTTCAATCTGGAAGCTCTGTCCACCGTCCCTTTGGCAGTGCCGTCGTCGATGGCTTCGACTTCGACTTTGAAGCAACAACCAACAACCTCGCCGCCTTTGGCGCCCAGCTGAAGAGTCGAACCAACGCTGCCGGTGGCAAGAAATACTACTTCTCTGCTGCCCCCCAGTGCTTCTTCCCTGACGCTGCTGTCGGTGCCCTCATCAACGCCGTGCCCATGGACTGGATCCAGATTCAGTTCTACAACAACCCTTGCGGCGTGAGCGGCTTCACTCCCGGCACCAGCACCCAAAACAACTACAACTACCAGACCTGGGAGAACTGGGCCAAGACCAGCCCTAACCCCAATGTCAAACTTCTCGTCGGCATTCCCGCTGGCCCAGGTGCTGGTCGCGGCTACGTCTCTGGCTCTCAACTTACGTCGGTCTTCCAGTACTCGAAGGGATTCAGCACCTTTGCTGGTGCCATGATGTGGGATATGTCCCAGCTTTACCAGAACACTGGCTTTGAGACACAGGTCGTCAATGCTTTGAGATGAAGGGCCAAATTATAAGATACGAAAAAGCTCCAAAAGTTGGGGAGAATGGAGGTGGCCTGACAATGTGAAGGCCAAAAGGTAAGATTGTATATATGTATATATGTCTGTCGAACATCTACTGTATATAGCTTCGACTTTTGCACATATTGAATTGATTGTATATGATTTCATTTAATTGTGTACTATAATTGAATCATTTTCGTCATTTATAACGTTGGGTATCATAAAAAGTTCATCACAAGTCCTAAAAATCAGTTGTTGCGGCCGCCACTTCCCTTCCTTCTTCCACCTCTTCCATAGTCATGCTTAAACATACTGAAAATCATGCATCTACGTAGGGATAAAGTGCTTGGAATCCTCCTCCTGCTGCGCAAACGACTGTGAAAAAGCGGCCAACCCTATGATAATGCCCACAGCCATGAAGAGCACAGAAATAATGGACCAGATGACGCCCCAACACTGCGATGAGCCGCCGTACCTCTTGGCAAAGACGCTCGCGTCCGACTCATTGACCTTTCGAAGGATCAAATCGTCACAAATGTCCCACACGCTGTACAACGAACTCATGACACCGATGAACAGTACAATAAAGCGCAACGCCTCAGCATGAGCGATAAACCAACTTCCAATCAGCAGTCCAACGGCAAGCAGGATGGTCATGATGGTCAGCCAGTCGCGTTTCCCCCACCAAAGGGTCAGCAGGAAACACACTCCCAGGACGATGCTGGCGATTTTGCTGGCGACAATGTCGAAGCCGCACATAGTGAGCAGTGCGCCGATGATGGAGGAGCCGAGATAGCCTGCGGGGAGGGTGATGGCGCTGATGCCGCCGGTGAGGTGAGTGACGCCGCCTTCATGGGGGTCGAGGGAGATTGATTTGACGTGGCCGCCGGTGAGGATGGCGGTGATGGCGTGGCCAAATTCATGGAAGGCGATGACGAGCATCTGGAGAGAGGTTGTTAGTGTATGTGATGCATTTGGGTAGGAAGATATGTATAGATGGAACGATGTTTGGATCAAGTTGATGGAGATTTTGAGGTGAAG
>JARWZN010000004.1:3677656-3791962 GCA_030015385.1 Trichoderma sp. BMH-0061
TACCTTGAACGGCCATAAGATCATGCGCAGGTAAGGCACATTCCAGAGGATGGCGATTGCGACGACATATCCCGCAATGACGCCCAATGTGACGGCCTGAGTGTGAGTTGGATGCTGGAGGTTTCGAGAGAGGAGGGCATGATATTGGTATTGAGAGTTGGAGTGTATAGTGGAAGCGCTTTCAAGAGGCTGCCATGGCGCCATTTTCACAGGTGAGGTTGTTGGTGATGGATTTGATGTTTCAGAGGAAGAATATGTGTTCCTTAGGTAGTGGTTTTGGTACTTCGATTGAAGTCAGGTGGGATAAATCATGTGCTTGAAATCAAGATCAACAAACGATCAACCCCGCCGCTTGAGTAGAAGTAAAGCCAATGTTTACTTTACTGAGAAACGAATGTCATAGGATGAAGGATGAAGGATGGAAGAAATAGATCAAGAGGTAGAAACTGTAGAAAAACAGGTGACGAAATACAATGTTTCCCTCGCAAAAAAGAGCAGCGAAATACCGAATTCCAAAGCGTTGACGCGGCATGTGAGAAGCAAGTGGGACCACGAATTGCGTGGCTGGGGGCGCTGCACATCATCTATTTTTAGGCGATGCTGGGGATCTTGGCGGTTGCAGTAACTCCAATAAGCTTGAGATCGCCAGGGCGGGCTTTGCCACAATTGAAGCCACAGCCACGACTTGGCGTGAGCTTGCAAGTCAATTACTAAGACATTTGCGATGAGAAAGAATTGGACGGAACATAGTGGGATAAGAGTCTTTAACTTGCTGAATATGCAACCAGTAGCTAGATATGAAATGTGTACGAGGCGTTGCGGGGGAAGTGATGGGTTGATGGAATAAATTCCATCTCAATGGGCTGATTCTAGCCATGATGGAGAACACCACCAACGATCACAAAAAAGTCATCCGGGAATTGGGCCGCAGCTGATTTGGTTCATAAACCGAGGAAATCGTATCTTATTATCAACCTTGAATCGGTGTCTCGGACATGGCCCGCTGAGATGCAGCAACGTATGACTAGACTATTCACTTCTGATGAAGGTGTAGTGCGCCCGATGCAGGTCATTTAGCCTGTGGAACGAAACGCGATGCCCAATAATGCCGGTGATAGGTTCATCTTTGTGTAAGAGATGAGAAGTTTGTGCAAGCTGAGATCTACAACAGTGTATAAGCAGCTGGGAAGCAGTGGCCCGCTGAGTCTGGCCTGTGCGTGTATATCGTGAGATGCAGCATGTGCATCAACTCCAGGTTGTAAGTATTCATAACGGATATTTCCATTCATGCCTATACATATTTTCTAAATACTAAATATCCGAACAACTGCTCGTATCTCAATAGCGTTGTCTTAGACTGTTCCTGCATGTACTCTCGCCGTCGCATAGAACAAGTTACACTCATGAATACATGGCAAACCAAGCGGTGTCCTTTCAGCCTCTCTGTACCACCGTTATACAGCGCCCAAAAGACTTGGAATCGAGCTACTATTCGCGGGAAAAGAGATTAATTGAAAATAAAGTAGAGTTTATTCTCTCATAAGCAAGAGATGGCAGCTGAATTCGAGTCGATACCCTGTGCTACAATTGTGTATCCAGGTAGAGTAGGACCAATCCGAGTCATTAACTCTACCTTCTACTATTATTATTATTTCCCTTGGTAAAGATATCAATTTCTCTGAGACAATGTTTCTCAATAAATACTCAGATGAAGAAGGATGAACCGAACCGCTCTCTCTTGCCAGATAACCGACCTCCTTATCTCCTTATCACCTCTCCTCAGGCGCCAACCAACAATCTAGACACTCCAAGTTATGATTTCTTCACTTTCTTCTTCTCTCACAGCTTCAAACCTAATATTCACAAATCTGATTCCTATCAACAAAGTGGCCGCCACAGATCCTCGAGTTCAATCTATCCACCCCGCCTCCTGCAGAATGATTTGCTCTCCATTCGTCCTCTGAGAGGCACTCTCTCTCCTTTTACGCGATAGGCTCTTGGATAAGAAACCCGACAAGAACCTACCGCTGCGCATCGATTTCCATGGAGAGCTTTCCCCATGCCGCCATGGCCCCAAAGATCACGTCGCAGGATGCAGGGGCTAAAGTACCGCTTCCAGGGCAAATCATCAGCGTCATGTTGTCTTTGGCAGCGACGACTGTTCTCACACTTTTCTTGAGTAAGGCTGATTGTTGAGTTCTTCTTCTTCAACTATATTGCTCAGACTGGAAGAAGCTAAACGCCGTGAGCATATCAGCACAGAGAGTCCTCGTGATTAAAGCCTGGAACCGATTGCCACCTGTGGTTTGGTGTAAGTTGCGTTTCTGATTTCTCCCATTAATACTCCTCTCTCCATCGGTGAAAAAAAGTCTAACATATGTTCCAAGTGGTATTCGCCATTTATGTCGATTCCTACCTGTTCGTTATAGCCACGGCTGTCCTCCAGCATTCACTCGGTGTCAATTCAAGCTATGGCATTTGTGAAGCTGCTATTTTCCTATGCCTCGTGTGTTACGTTACTACCAAGGTGATGAGTGTGTTCTCAGACTTACAAGTGTTTCATTGCTGACTTGATACGTCTTGATAGATTGTGAGCATGATATTCCTCTGTGTATCAGACATATGCTTCATGCTAACCATTTCAGTTCATTTACTTATTTCTCGCAGAAAAGGCTGTGCGTACTAGACAGTCCAACTCACAAGGAGTTCCTAACTCAAGGACGTCAGTGGATCATTCGCGGTGCAACGACGCCACGCCTAAAGTCCATATTGTACCTAGTAAATTCGCTAGGCATGCTCACCATATATATCGCAGTGGTCATCCTAAATTTCGTCTTGTAAGTTTGATAGGTATACGATGGCATCCGAGCTTTAATAACAGCTAGGCTAGTCGCATCACAGAGATGCGCAGCGGGGAGTGCATAATCGGCATGCGAAGTGCCGCCATGATCCCCCTTATCTCCTTTGACACGGTGATTAACGTGTACCTCACGATCATGTTTCTTATACCGCTGAAGAGTAAGCTTTCTAAGAAAAATTGTTGATGGAGACGATCATGACTGATATTGTGCTAGAGCTCTACTCTTATACCAACATGGCTCGAACGCGGGCCAATATTCGTCTTCGCATGGTGGCCTTCAGAACCTTCTGTGGAGCAGTTTGTACGCTTGTGAGCAGCATTGTGTATGATTCGCGACCAAGATCAGGTCTATCAATTTCAGAAGTCTCA
Organism: Trichoderma sp. BMH-0061; assembly: GCA_030015385.1. Lineage (NCBI taxonomy): Eukaryota > Fungi > Ascomycota > Sordariomycetes > Hypocreales > Hypocreaceae > Trichoderma > Trichoderma sp. BMH-0061. The sequence continues at coordinate 3,680,886 of JARWZN010000004.1, forward strand.
ACTGACCACCAACATTTCTAGCAACCTGTCTGTCTTAATGGCCCTTAATGGTGAGCCCGGATGGGTCTGCTTGATGTGTTGCAATTGTGACAGTCCGTCGCCCCAGCATCTTGTCTGCACATAGTGTTCTCGGCTAATTCTTCATTGTTGGTAGTCCTCTTCTCGGCGATCGTCATTCAATGGGTCACATCCAGGGACAACGCCGGGACGATGAGCAGCTCCTCTTCTGACGAAGCTCGACGATCCCGAGATCTCGGTTCTGGGATGAATCGCATATCCACTCCAAGCGAGCTCCATGAGACGCCATCATCCACTCTTGCCGACATCTCGCTCGTGCCAACCAGGCGTCGATCCCGCGGAGCCGATGATGTTGATCCTCATGACCACGACACCCCTGACACCAGCGCCGCCAAGGTTATTAGCAAGCCCGCCAGTGCCGTCATGGTGACTACGACGATTGAGAGTGAGACTAGACCGCGTTCTTATAACTTTACCGGACTGACGAGAGAGACTTCCAAGGCGTGCGGGCGCGGGTGCCTGATGTCACGGAGGTCATGCTTGGCGGACGAGAGCTTCTTTTCAGCGCAGACCAAGATCACGGCCGGGGGCTCCCATTTTTTGGAGGACTTTGGTCAGAAAGTGGATATTTGTTACTGTCAGCCTTTTGTCTTGAGAGAGACGAGTAATGTTGCTTAGTTCTACCCTACCACCTTGGCCCTAATAGAGTTTTTCGATATTTTACCTATACAGCTTACATGGATGGGTGAAACGACTATTCTACGCCCGCTTCCATTGTCAAAAGTGACAGAACCTCAAAGGAACCTAAATGAACAAAAAAAAAAGTCACAAGCAATTACTGGTTTTAAGCAAAAGAGAAAAAAGGTGAATCGCAAGACCTTTAGTTTACTTCGTAGCTCGTAGATCTATGCTAAAGTCTTGTCCACGACCCCATTCTATACGTAGATACATACTGGATCTTCATGTTTCCGTGAACATCTCTCTCCTTTGTCTCATGGATATTGAAGTGAAATAAAGACGGAAGGCCGAGATGACCACCAAAAGTGACTATGGCAGAATATCTGGAGCACACCCCCTTACAAAAATCAGTGTACTGATGCTGTGGATGTTCCATCCAAGAACCAGAGAGTTAAAAATATGTACAAATGAACTTGAGTTGCGCCTATTCCCCGATACCCTTTTTTTGGTTAAATAATTCCTCCTTCAATAAAATCTTTGCGTCTGAAAATTGGCTAAAGATGCACCGAGATGTCTCTAGCTGGTACTATACAGGAAGCGAAAGATGCCCGTGAACGCCAACTTAAGAAGTGGCATAGACGTTGCCGTAGTCGCTGGGGGCATTGCCGTTCATCAGGATGCCATCGCTAACCATGAAGTAGCTGTAGCCCATGAGATAGTCGAGAGCGTCGAGCTTGGGAAGGGCCTCCTGCAAGAAAGCGCTAATCTCGTCGTCAGAGCCAGAGGGAGCAAACTCGGTGAGGATGACAGGCTTGCCACCGCAAACCTTGTTGGCTTGCTCAAGCTGGGTGAAGAGAGTGTCGATGGCCGAGGCGGGGGAGTACCAGTGGATGTTGCAGAAGTCGAAAGCGCAACCCTCTTCAGCGCTGCAGGCTTCGACGAAGCTCTGGAGCCAAGAAAGACCCTGGCCATCAGCACCAGAGTTGGAGACGGAGGGAGCAGCGATGAGTGCCTTGCCAGCGTACTTGTTGAAGAACTGGGCGTGAGCGGCAGCGGCAGCAGCAGGGGACAGGTTAGCCTGGCTGGCAATATCGGCCTCGTTGAAGCTGAAGAGGGCCTTGGAGCCGGAGGCAAGAGCGGCCTCAGCCTGGGCATCGAAGCCAGTGGAGTGGTCAGGAGAAGGTCCCCAGAGAGTGGGAACATAGCTGTACTTGCTGGTGTCGATGCCAGAAGGCCAGAAGCCCCAGTTGTAGGCCCAGTGGCACTTGTCACAGCTCTCACCGAAGGTGTTGGCCAGGGTGCCGTCGTTGTAAGCCATACCACGCTTGCCGGGGAAACCACCAACGGAAGCAGGAGGGGGCTGNGCAGCCTGGCTGGGGGCAGCAGAGGAGCTGGCAGGAGGAGGAGCCGGCTTAGACGAAGAGGGCGTAGGGGTAGGAGTGGGAGTGGGAGTGGGAGCCGGAGTGCTGGAAGGTGCCTGCTCAGAGGAGGACTGAGGAGCGGAAGACGAGGCCTGGGCAGCAGGTGTGCTGCTGGTCACGATGGGAGCGGCCGAAGACGAACGGACAGCGGTGATCAAGGTGGTGGAGTCCTTGGAGGAAGCGGGAGCCGCTTGGGTCGAAGCAGCCGCAGTGGAAGAGGCAACAACGACGGTAGCGGTCGAAGTGACAGTTGGGACAGCTCCAGCGTTGTTTCCGGCAGGGGAAACAGTAGGGTTGACATCCTGAACACCGAATCCGGTGCCGGTGGCGGCAGCGGGAGCAGAGGGAGCGGCAGTCGACGCAGACGGGTCAACGGTGACATAGACGGTCTCCCAAACAGTGCACCAGTCGGTCTTGAGGACTCGCTTGTCCATCTGGTGCTGGTGGCGGTGGGCGTTGAAAGCCATGGACTGACCCGCGAGGGCAGCGATGGAGGTGAGGGCAACTGCCTTGTACATTTTGTCAAGATTTTGACGGGGTTTGGTTTTTGATTTCTTTTCAAATGTCGAAAGTGATAAGGACTGTGGGAATGAAGTCGAGTTGACTTGTAATGCTTTTGAAGAGCGAGGCAATGGTGTGTTCGGCGCGGCCGGTAAGGAGTGCGAAGGGTCTATCAAAGACACAGATTGTAAAGAGTGAAACAGCCTGGCTGATTTCAAAAGAAGTCGAACTGGCGACGGAGAAGATAAAGGAAAGACGAGCTGACGAGATGCCAGGGAAAAGAAATGTTGGAATGGTGGAAGAAGGAGAAAAGGAAGAGATGAGCTGGGGATGAGAGGGGCGAGGGGCCTGAAGTAGCCGGCAAGTGGAAGCCGCAAGGTGCAGGGCCAGTGCAGGGCCTTCTGCAAGGTACAGCGGCAGGGCAGCGGGGCCCTGGGCCTGGTAGGGCGAGGGTGTTTTAGTGCTGTGGCAAAGGGAAGCCAGCGCCGGTGAGGACCCGTACGCGATTCAAGGCCCCGACTGACCTCGAGTGATATGGACGTGCTGCATGCGTTCAATTGTAACTTACTGCGTGTGCACTGTAACGCACGGGGCACGGGGGAACTCTGCTGTGCTCGAGAGGTACATGGTCGGAGAAGCTGTGCAAAGTACCCTCTGGCGCAGTCAGAGCACGAGAATCGTCCGTTTGTGGTCCGTCATCCGCAACCTGATACAAGTCGTGCCTTGTTTTGCCATGTACATGTCAGAATACGCCTGCGAGGGTCCACACAGTGACAGAGGGCGGGAGGATTGTGCGAGTGAGCCTGTAGGGAATATATTGATGTAGTGTCACTGAGTGGCCTGAATTTGGGGGCTCAATGGATTTAATTGAATTGATATTGAATACCTGCCCGCCTTATGAAGGGATACACAGCAGCACCTGCAACACTGCATTTCATCATCATATTCCATCGCCCTGTGCAATCTCAGCTGTGTAGCACAAGAACAACGTCAAGATAAAACACTGAACAGAAGAAAAGAGAACAGCAACATTGAACCCAAACCCACCGAGACCTACGAGTTCGTGGGAAAAATCAACCTGTGCTCAACTGGAATACAAAGACGTCCCGTTAACCGACCATGGGCTCCAGTTCCAGCACCAACTAGCGCCGGCCCAAGCCTTACTAGCGCAAGGGGGTTTTTGGGGGCAGCGCCAGGCACAGGCACAGCGCCAGTTGAGGCTGCTTAGTGGCCCAAACGACACCCCTCCCCTGCTGATTGGCCGCAGCCTGCCAGGCACAGACTTCCGGTTGGCTTCCAGCAGCACCGGCGGGTGAGTCCGGCCCGTCCAGGCCCAATCGCCATCCACGGCGCCCCGTCTTCTAGTCAAGGTGAAACAGCCCTCGCATGTCAAGTCGTGCGTGGCCCAGATCCGGTTTGCCTTAGGGGTGCGTTGGTTTTTTCTTTTTCTTTTTTGAATTGCTTACGAGTACTGTATCTTGGATTTTGCTCGTTTTTTTCTAGTGATTACAGGTGGCTTTGGGCGGTGGCGGGCTTGGCCCTCGCTTGGCCATGCGTTGGTATTCTCATAGCTGACTGAGGTTGGTATTAGGAAATGGGGAAAAAAGGTTGAGGCTTTTGGCCATGTGGGCTCGGCCACGCCCTCGGCGTTTGTCTCTGTCACTTTCTTCCAATGTCATCCATTTGATACGATAGCACAATATCGCACTTCCTCCACACTCCATCCTCTCCTGATACACCGTCCTATTAAAAGGATCAGCGCCGATGAGGCCTTTACCCTTTTCTCCTCGGACAAATAAAAAACAAGCAATGGCAGGCAAACCCCTCCAAATTGCCTTTTCTCGTACATATGTAGCTGCGTGGATACCTTACTGACTTTTGATCTATAAAGTAAAGTGGGCTGCGAGGGCATGATCATGTAAGACGGCCGACAAATTCACAAACGCGTAGGAAAGATCGACAAAATACGAGTCTGTGTCACGCATTACTTTTCGTATTCCATTCGACGTGTCTAGAGTTTATCTTGGCGTTGCATTCGATCCTCCTGCTGAGATCGAGCTATAAAAACATTGTGCTAGATACGCTGTAAACTTGTAGTGTTCGTAGGGAGGTCTTTGGAAACTGACACCGCATATAGAAAGACAGGGGACAAGGCCCCCGGCAGGCAACGCGTTCACCCCTTGTCGGTGCCAGGGTACGCCGATGCCAGTGGGGTCTATTGGTTTCATGCTCACCAGAATGGAACGGCCAGGAAACTTGGCTATGGCAGACGAGGCAAACAAACCGGAGCCCGGCATCGAAGGATGTTTCCCCCAATGGAATGTATACAGAATACGGAGCACGGAGTACTCCGGACACATAAAGAGGATGGAGTCTCATTCTCCGCACATAATGCAAAGGGTTTTATCAGCTCCTTTGTGTGCGATTGTCTGACGGAGCCGTGAGACAGTCCATCTAGATACTGTATGCTAAGCTTTTGCTCGGGTAGCTGCAAGATTTGAACTCTGCATCGACCAACGTGGCTCCAATCGAGCCGCTTCACATGTTTCCTTTGCGCACATTAACTTTCGCGCCACTAATTTGAAACAAGAGAAGAAGAAAGAAGAAAAAAGGCCGCGACTTCAAAATGGCTTAGATCGTATGCAAGCCTTGACTAACGGCACTGGTCGGTCTTTTTCAGCCGCCGTTGTGCTCGCCGAGTCGCACGCACTTCACTTAATTGCACCATCGTGGTGACAAGCTCCACCCCTGGCCACGTTGGCTCGGCCTCAAGGCCAAGACCTGCCAATCGCTAGGCTATCCGGGCCACAAAGATAGCGGTGGTCTTTTTTCTTTTTTTTCCTTTCGCGCTCTTGGCATTTGCAGTCTAGAACTACTATGGCGTACAAGGATCGTGGCCAACAGACGACTTCTCGAACCAAGCGTCGAGTCCTGGGCGCTCAGCTGGGCTTCAGCTGTCAAGAAGCTGAGCAGCTTGGAGTTTCTACGATTACGACCATCTTTGTCAGAATTTAATGTTAATAGTACGAGCGAGAATAATAAGTACAAGATTAGTCGTAGTGGGTACATCCATGCTGCTCTATGCAAACACGTGGATACGAGTGCTGGACTCGTACACCTCTCGTGGCTCGGACCAAGCGCCTGTTTGGAGAGAGTTTGCGATTCTCCTTACAGGAACAGTAATGATAGCCCATACTCCAACTCCGCAGGAACTCGCAGTCTTACTTAGAAGAAGACATTGCCGCTGAGCTCAAAAAGGAGGTGCAGACAAATCTATTCGGGATGCCTTGCCTCCAGATGCTGGCTGTGAGAAGAACAGACTCCGCGCTCGCCGTTGGCCGAATGGCGCGATATGTCAACCTTGAAATTACTTTCCCCTTTCCTATCCTACAATTGCTATTCTAGACTCTGGCCAAGATGTCAACCGCCTGGTACTGTACCCCCATGTCCCTGGCGGACCTCGATTCTTGTTTACAGGCAGGGTGCTGGGATACCCGGCACAGCAAACCTGAACCCTGGGCCAATCATGGCGGCCCTGGACTTTGGACTCATTCGGAGGTACTTAATTTGTTAATATATACGAGCGCTTCCAACGGAGTACACGCACATTCCATCACCGATGTCCTGCTTGTTGGGCCAATGGGCCGACTCGGAGTCAGTGGAGCGACTGGTCCTGCCATAGTTCCTGTAAATTGTCGGCCTGACTGGTTATCTTGCCATCTCATCGAACATTCTTGGGCGTTTCAGTTGAAGCTTCAATCTATGTACGTCCCTTTGCCAATCTTGGTGACATATAGATACCCGCCGCATCTCCTTCAAGATAGTATTCTACGGACGGGCGTGTCTTTGGCCAAGTCATCAATGGATAGGTCTACAGATTGTCTACTTTGTGACCGCCACGTCCGGAAATTGCGTACTTGTATCAGTAAGCGCCAGAGCCTGGCCTGGACCTCTGTCGCAGCAAGCACAAATCATACGAAAAGGCATCACCACCAGTGAATGACATGGCGCGATGATGGTGACAGTTTGATTCAAGTTGCGGCGAGGCGTCCATCGCACGCTCCATGTAAGCCACCGTTGTGATCCATTTTATTAGCACCATGTTGTTGTGCCTGGAGCTGATGGAGTTGTTGGCCACGTTCTTTGTTGGTCATTGACCAACCGGTATTGGAAGGCCGATTCACGTTGGACGCTACTGAGATTTCTAGCCTGCGTCAACCCTCAGGGCCCTACGATCGGCTCCTACCGAACTGTGAATATGGGTACAGGAAGGATCCAGTGGTTGGCCCCCAACGAAGACCTGAGCAACACTTTTTTTCTTGGCTATCACCAGGGCCTATAAGCACCCCACGGTATTGTGTGCATTGCAAAGACTTGTAGTGGGTGATGCATTGTGGGAGAGCACCGCCAAAGATTACCCAGGCAGAGCCACAGCGCTAACAGTCACTTGCGCCGTTGAGCTAGGAGTGTTACGTGGTTGCTACCATTGTTACGATAAACTGCGCTGTATCTCGTTCTATTGTGGTGATTACATAACCTTGAATCCTTCACCGAGCATATAAGTGGCATCGCCATCAAAAAGGCCAATGTGCCGATTATCCACAAGCGTAATAGAATGGTCGAATAGTCTCAGCCAATGCCATATCTATTCTGCAAATTACAGTCATTATGGAGAAGAGGATTGTCAACGTTTACCGACGAACGCCACAATTCATGCTCTGTTGCTTCCATGGCGTTGAAGCCTCAATTGGTTCACCGAGCTCTTGAGGCGCGGGCATAACTATCTACCCTAGAGCTGGGGAAGAAAACGCGGGGTTGTATATGAGGCGAGTGCGCGGGTTGACGTGCACAGTATAAATGATTATGTAGTTGTAGTATTGCGATGATTGCTACATTCTGAAGGAAGATATCGGTGTAAAGGGCGTTGATTTGGGCTGTTGCCAGAAGAATAACCGACGGCAGTTATCTGCCTCTCTAATCCTCCCATGTAAAACAGAGCCTGATTAACGAGAAAACATCTCCATAGTATTACTTACTGGCATATGACAATCACTTATCGTAATAGGATTCAACAGTGTGCTACTTGCAAAGCTTCTCTTTGGCTAATCACATGCGATCCCTTCTCGCCTGCACCAGAAATGTCACCCACACACCTCTCAGCTTGTAGGATTGTGCTAATCTCGTCACGGCAAGTGATGCTTTCGGTCACCAAAGCTGCCAAGCCTTCAGGGCGAAAAGGACGCGATAGTTCAGTGCAAAGAAGCCAAGACATCGTCAGCATGCTATCACACTAAAAAGGAAACAAGCCAGAGCCGCGCCAGCCAAGAATAGACCAGCTGATCGACTGGAAGTCTGTGTGGAAGCCATCGTGGAAATACTGGTGCCTGGTTGGTACTAAGGCATTGCTGCGCCGCCTTTGCCCGGTTCGCCTTGGAAAATCAATGGGTGGTGGTATCAGGAACATCTACGAGGCTGCGAGTATATATTGCACGGAGGTCGTGTGTTCGGAGTAAAGGTGCTCCGTTCCTTGCGGCTAAATTGAAGCAACAGGCGGACTGCCGTCCCGGCTCTTTGTCTGACAGCTTCTACTTCCATTTACGGCAGCCAAGCTGTATCCCGTACCTCGAAGATTCGCGACTGGCATCGCAAACTCAAATCTACGAATATTTATCTGCCCTCGGCAGTTCGCATTTTGTTGCTCGGTTTCCTGCGACTGCCGAGCGATTTCTGTGTGCAACTACACGTGCGCACTAATCGCACTTCTGCGGATGTCGCATTAACCTGCACGAAGCGCGCGTGGGGCCATATAGAGTCATCGGCGAGCTGGATTCGTACAGACCTGCTTATAATTTGCCGAGAGAAGGGCGCGCGTGCTCTGAACGTTGCCTAGCATGGACCAACAGCCATTTGATAACGACATCATGTCGTTTCCGGATCCCTCTGAATTCGACTATGCCTCCTTTCTGCAAGCCGACGACATGGGCTTCATGGATACTATGCAGGGCCAGTCAACGGGTTCGCTATCCGGGTCGTCAGGAGGGATGCACACACCNCCCTATCCCGGCTCCAGCAGCCTATCCAGCAGCAGTAACAATCACTACAATGCCGTGGACATGAGCCTCCGTCGACTGCCGACACAGCAAAGGCAGCGGTTGGAGCGGAGAGGCCATACCAAGAGCCGTCGGGGATGCTACAACTGCAAGAGGCGGCGTATCAAGGTAAACGCGCATAAAGCATTCGTTTCGATTGGCCGAAATNNNCATGCTAACTGTACCTTTTGTCAAGAGACACACCCGGCCTGTGGTCATTGTCTTAAGACGGGTCTGAAATGCGAGTACCCTGCTTCACCCCAGATCACCCACCAGGTATGTCTCGGCGAGGAAGCCATCACGTCACACAGCCAACATATACATCTGAGACTTGGCNNNCACCACAAACAGCCTCACAATCAGATACCCTTATTCAGCTTGCAGGACATGCGATGCTTCCAGTACTTTTTGACACAGTGCTACCCGCACCATCCTCTGAAGCAGGAAGAAATATGGACTCACGAGATTCCAAGCATTGCACATAACGTACGTTTGAGGCTCCCGTGTGGCACCGCATCTGCCAGCGTGCGGATATGCTATGTTGTACCGATTAAAAGTACTGACGCGCCTCCGATACACGAGTTTCTTATGCATGCCATCCTGGGGTATGCGGCCTCGGAACTGATGCATGCAGACAGTAACCTTGCGCCGGTGGCCATGGGGCACCGCATCAAAGCGATCAAAGCGATCAAGAAGCGATTGACAGAGACGTCAAAGATGGACACGACTTACGAAGAGGCGAACGCCCTAGTGGCTACCTGCTTCGCACTGACTTTCCAGTCCGTCAGCCTCGAGGACGGCTTGGCCGAGTACATGACGTTCATTCGCGGCATTGTCATCGTGGGGATGCAAATGATGTTCAAGAGCATCAAGCCTCTTTTCAGCAATTTGTTTGAGTCCAATAACGATGATGTCCTTGCGCCACTTATGGAAGGACTGCCGTTGATCCAGAAGGGATGGGCGGAGACGGCTGTTGAATCCATTACGAACTTGGGCCCGCTGTGTACGCACCAGGTTGAAATTGAATATCATGAAAAGCTGATGACCATTGCGTCCCATCTACTCACCAACTCATTCGAAGGTAGGCTGACTGTCATATCTGGTAACAGGCACTGTGCTAATGTGGATTGTTACGCGTACAAGGCCAATTCGAGGCAATACGCATGGTGGATGCTGTTGCCGCACGCCTCTTTCCAAGAACTTATCAACTCCAAGAATCAAGTCATCATCCTGTTGCACACCCATTGGATAGCGCTGTCGCAAATCATGGCTTTCATCAATGAGCAAGAGTATGAGGTGCGAGAGAAGCACCCTGCTCAACAAGAGAGCAGCCGTATCGACCCAGGATTCATCCGCTGGCTTAAGTATCTGAACGCGCGTGTCAACCAAGGACATCAGATGTTCAACCAATGGCCGAGGTGGGTGGATGAGCAGCTCGACATTGACATAACGTTTTTCGGAAAGCGTCGGTAGAGAGGCAATTTTTGGATTCGAGCAAGTTGGCAGGCATATTGGCGTCGTTTGTTTGCGGCGTATTTACTCGACATATATAATGACTGATACGAAATCGATGGGCGGTCGGTATGTGATTCAAGCTGATGAGATGGCGATGATTAGTGTACGAGGGCTTTGAGATTGGTCTTTTCGGTATATGTAACCTTGGTTTTAGTCTTTGTATAGATGGTAATCGAGGCGGTGTGTGATTGTTTCTGTTAGAAGCGGTGTCCATTACCGCGAGTTGCGACTATGAAAGCCAGGTTGTAACACAAACCGGGATACTTGGCGGAGTCGGAGTTATCTACGGGGCCCGGTGTTATCCGATGAGCCCGTGAAGGCGAAGAGTCCATGGAAAGTGAGGAGTCTGTGGGAGGTGAGGAGACTGTGCTAACCGAGGAGTCTGTACAACCGAGGAGTATGTAAGCCGAGGAATCTGGGGTGATTGTTGGAGTTGGGTATATATTCCCTATATTCCACTAACCCTTTATGTCACTTACTACTCCTTGAATCTATAGCAACATCAGAACTCCCATAGCTCTTTGCTGAAACATTTATCATCAACTTCTGATATTACCCCAAAGCATGTCTCGGTAAGCAATATAGCTCTAGTAGCTAGTTTCGTTTTCCTATATAAACTATTCAGTGGTTCCCTAGACTGACTGGCTTTGGTATAGGCCGGAGGAAGAATTCATTCGTCTCACGAAAGTTGAAGGACTAGTTTCAGAGACAGAAGCCGAACAAGTCTTTAACCAACTAAAACCCATCGCGCCCTCATTCCTCATCGGAAAGTGGAAAGGCGGCGACCTCAACACAGGACATGTCGGGCACCAAAAACTCAGTGATATGCGTTGGGCTGGGAAAGACTTTCGGTCTGAGAATGACGGTGACCCGATCATGGTTCTCGACGAGCAAGGAAATCGAGTTTGGAACAAAGACTGGGGTCACTGCTCGGTTAGTTGCTTTCCAATTATTTTCACTGTTGTTTTGTTACTGATGTTGAGTTTGTGGTAAGCTTCGTGAAATGGTGTTTCGTGGCGTGACTTCAACTGCTATGATCTATGATGAAAAGCCGGTTTTTGACCATTTTCGGTATATTAATGAGAATGTTGTTGCGGGTGCTATGGATTGTCCCAAGGTTTTTGGATCTGAGTCTACCTACTACTTCTATCTTACTCGCCTTGAATAGTTTAAGGATGAAATATATTTTTAATTAGAGCCCTGAGTCTTACTACTTCACCATAACGGGCCGTTCCCGTGCCAGAGCTAATGCACACACACCACCATTCCCACGAAGCCACACCGGATTACAATGTAACGCCAAGGCACATCAGGTATTCTGCAACACCACTAAGGACTATGATATAGATCGTGACTTCTTTATCACAGTTGACGAGGAGCTCCTAGTCATACGTATATCCGCAAGCTACAAGAACTAGAAGAGGATAATTGTGAATATTTGCAAGAGCCGTTTCTATGGCACAGTTCCGACATCGCAAACGGGGTGATAGACGAAGAATGGGGCTGGGAGATATCGCCGAAACGCCGAGTGGCATGATATCTGGTCTTGCAGGTTGCATACAAGTAATACACGTTACACGTAGAGGTGCCTTGCGATAATAGCGGTCGGTCTTCATACCGACTACTAGGTACCAAAGGCATATCTCTTACCTCTCGGGTCGAGAGTGAATCTTACGAGGAATACGGCACTTGGCCTGGCGAGTAATATTCAAAGGTTACTATGCTAAGCCTCGATAGTACTGACCCCGTCAGCAAGGCCACTAGCTCTGCTCTTGCCCACCGAGAATCTTAAGTCAATTCTCCCTTTCCAATTAAAGCCTGATACCATCAAATCTCAACAAGCTTCTCGAAGCCTCCCGACACAGCCACTCCAGGCTTCCCACGAGGCACGAGAAACAACGAGACATTGCAGAAGGTGCGATTATGCTTTCGGCAGGCTCCACAGAAGGATCTCACTAACGGTATCGCGCTAGCTGATATCCTCCTTGCGAAGAGTGATTGGCCCGCGTTCATCGTATTCCACGTATTTGGCTCGAGTGGAGAACAGAGGGCCCCGCTTTGGGGTCTAGTCTAGCTAACATCAATGCAGAGAAAGCGCGCTGGTGGCCGTAACAGGACAGGAGCTGAGACTTGACGTAGGGAAAGCGTGATGGGATGGGGGTTGATACGGTGGCTGTGAGGGAGCGTATTGGTCGGTTTAGGCGGTTTGGTTGATGTTGGGCGATTTAAGGCTTCAGATGGTGAGAGACTAAGACGATGCTGTTTGAGGCACTATCTTAGTGGTAGTGCTCATGAGAGAGTATAAGTAGTGACGTTGAGTTGCACATGCCACCGGGGGAGAATTAGATTGAAGCTGAGAATTAATATACAAGACTTACACTTGATACAACAAGACCATATTGCTCTAATACTTAACTTGCGCCTCCGATCAATACATAGTCATCGTCACCAGCATACACAATGGCTGCTACCGCCACTCGAACCGAGGTGCTCTTCTTCAACCGAAAGTCTTCACGAACTTCAACTGGAGCATCATCTCTTCCACCAGCCTACGACTCCGGAAGCTACGAGCTCAGACCCCTATCCACCACATCCTCACGCTCCAGCAATTCTCCTCCTCAATACGACACCCTCGATGCCGGTGGCTCGTCCTCTTCATCTCAACCAACATTCCACTGCACCAAGGCCTTCCAGATCGAAACGCGCGGCCAACCTCTCATTGCTCTACCCACCCCTCCTCGACCAGTTCCCATCCCCGTATACAACGTAGATCTCTCTTCAGGTGCCGTTACAGATCTCGCCTACGAGTCACTTCGTCCGCTTCGAAACTCCGGAAACTGTAGTCTTGTCCGGACCGGTGACTCGGAAGAGAATCCCATCTGTCGGACTACATATCGATGGGGACCTGGTCGGCCTCCCAGGATGGAGCTTGCTGGAGACATGGCTCTCGATGAAGAGTTTGAAGTCGTGAGCAAGGGACTTACTACGAGATCGCAAGTGTTTCGCACGCATCTTGGTACATTCCAGTGGCGTTACGCCGGACGTGAAGAGAGGAAAGCTGCTGGAGCAAACAATTTGATGGTACTTGATCGGATCATCATGGTGGCTCTTGAAGGCGGAGGTCAAGAAGAGAGGAGGACTCCCGTGGCGAAATTCCTGAGGAATGAAATGGTGAGGACGCATGGAACGAAGGCGACGACAGCGGGGAACGGGGGAAGGCTGATGATGAATTTGACTGAGTGGGAGAGGACCAAGGGGGAGGCGGAGCAGTTGGAGGTGTTGGTGATTGCTAGTTGCTTGTTGATGCTGAAGAAGGAGGTTGATAGGAGGAGGATGCAGCAGGCTATTGCTACGACATCGCCGTGTTATTTCGCCGCCGCGGCTGTCCACTGAGAGGATGGATTGATGATGAAGGGATTAGATGAAAGATTGAACGATACCCGTTTTGCTTTTACTTTGTGTTTAATAGAATGATGCATATGTTATGAGTCTAAATATTTATGTAACTGTACAGCCGACTCGCCCCTACTTGTCATATTATGGCTAAACGATTATGAGATTTCGTAGCTGATTAAACCAATTTGATCTAAATCGCCGTCTTTTCCCCTCTACCTAGCTCTAATATCTCTCCACTTGGCCGTATTTCATCGACNGTAGTCATTCTTTTGAGATCCTTCTTCTTGCAATTCGCCTCATACTTTACGCAACAGCCATCCTTTTCACCAATAAAGGGGTCATCCCTACTTGACTTTCCCCATAACTCCACGACGAGCACCCATATCGACAATCCCAGTGTGACGGATATCAGATCAAGAGATCGAAGCGAGTGCGCCAACGGCAGAAAGAACATGACAATGCAGACAGCAGCGCGATTTGCGAGTCTGATGTTTTTGTGCAGCCGAAGGGTGGGAGGTTTCATGTGCTCATGGGAGAAGGAGATGGCTCCCATGGAAAGAAGAGCGATGGCGAGGCCGTGACAGTAGAAGAAACGGACGCCCGCATTGAAGTGATCTTCAGCGCTCTCTCGATAAGGCTCTGCGAGTTGTTCCGGGTTGGTGTCTGGCACGTCCGTCGCCAAGACAAGTCTGGACAGAGCTGACGTGGCGACGATGTAGCCCATTACGAACAGTAAATGGGCAAACTCCCAAATTCCCGCTGAACGTTGNNNGCAATATGTNNNCAGGAAGAAGAGTTTGCATAAGACTTTACCTGAAATCCGAGAACGTCGAATAGCATGAAGATTCAAGTTGCTGGCATCAATGTCAAAGTAAATCCAGTTAAACGTAAAGGCCTGCATCAAGCCTAATATGGCCTTCCCTAGAAATGCATTGATGTTGTAGCCACCTTGGCTCTGGAAGAGAATCGCAACCACCGAATAACCGAGAACTAGGGATACGAATGCGTTCATCCTTTCCACTCGGTGTTCGATGCTGATCGCGGGATAAAACTCAAACATGCCGCCGAGACGCTTCTTCCATTTGCCCTCGGGAGCTATCCTTTGGCCATACACGAATAGACCGAGGAAGAAGACGTGTCCGTACATGTCGAGAAACAGTGCCGGAAAGATGAATCCCAGGCGGCCGGGCATGTCAACGTGAATACTGGCGATCCACAGAGCCGTTGGGATAAGAGTGCCGAGGAGTTGGCAAATCATAACGCCCTTGATCATGGGTAGGAGATAGGCGGTTATGCCGTAGAATATTGCGGTGACAACTCGCGCGGCGAGGTAAAAAGATACGAGTTGCACGTAGGTATTTTCTGCTGGGTCTTCGACAAAGATATGGGTCATGTTTGTAGTAAAACTATCACCAATTGTTAGCCAAAATCTTGCATCTAATTGCCGCTGGATTAGGCTGTTNNNCCCAATGAGGGTTGAGATGCAGAACAAAATCTCCAACCTGGTGACAACATCGTCTGACTCAAACCAGCTGAGTGTAAGAGTAATGCTTGTCCATATCCTCCATGTCATGACGAATGTGATGACGAAACGGAGCAGCTCGTACCCGGTTGCTTCTTCTGCCATGTGCTCGCCATTGGAATGAATGATGCCGACTGTTTGGTTGTTAGTATCTCTGGCCAATTTNNNCCCGCTCTTTATAGCAAGTGTCAACATACCATACACAAGATCAAGAAAGAGTTCAATGGCCATGATTTCCGTCGGCTCGGACATTCGCCATAATAAGCCTTGATGAAACCATTGCCTAATCACAGGCCGCTTAAATAGCTTGGTCGTCTCACCGTGACGGTCGCCTTCTTCACGCTGCCCGCGGGATTTCTCCGAGATGGAAGTGTGCGAAGAAGCAGGAGGCGGATCTTCGTCATTGTAGGTTCGCACAGCAGCGTCGTAGCCAAACTTGTTGAAGTTGCCATATAGCCCCGATGCTTGGTTCTCCACGCGTTCCAGCTCTGCGGTCACCGATGAAAGCTGGTTTTGAACGTCTTCCCATTCTTCAAATGCGGGCCCGTGTTGTTCTCGCAACAATTGCCGGCGCTCCTCATGGTGATCTCGGGATTGGCGGAGATATTGGCTGTGCTCCATGGAGCCGTGAATAACCACCTCCACTTGCGTATCATTGTCCCCCTGATATCTTCGG
Organism: Trichoderma sp. BMH-0061; assembly: GCA_030015385.1. NCBI lineage: Eukaryota > Fungi > Ascomycota > Sordariomycetes > Hypocreales > Hypocreaceae > Trichoderma > Trichoderma sp. BMH-0061. The sequence goes on from JARWZN010000004.1 coordinate 3,696,702, forward strand.
CGTATATCCTCCAAATCCTCGGGGAGTGCCACGATTATCTTTCTGCCATTAGGGAGGAGCAGCTCTTGCGGCTTGCGCCGTTTTCCTTGTAAAGCAGAAGACATGTCTTCTTTAAAGTCGACAAAAACGGGCACACTCAAGTAAAGAAGTTGTATGAAAGAGAGCAGGAGCAGGTTGATATAAGATCAATGCCCTTGGGAATGGAGTTAAGGTAACTCCATTGCCAAGAAGAGCTCTGATGAGTAGAGGCGTGTAAGGAGTCTGGGCCAATGCGTGTCTCAGCATCTAAGATTCAATTGGCGCTATCAAGTTCTTCCGCCATGAGTTGGCGGACTTTCATGTTTTGACTATCTGGGGTGCATGTGTTTCCTATTCGGGCCAGGAATAAGATCATCTCATCAAAGGAGAGATGGCGGACTAAAGCGGAATTGCTGACTTCATCATCTCGGCTTATGCTGGACTTGCTGATGCAATGCCGATTAGACCCTGGCAAAAAGATACTATTTCAGTCGTGCACGTATATCTTCAGATCTGATACGATCTTGGTCGGTGCAAGCTGAGACAATACGTGAAATATGTAGGTGAGCAATTCAGGTGTAAGTGATTTGCCTAGATCTCTATTCTAGTATGGAGTATTGAAGTATGGAGCGGAAGATGTTAGCGACGGCCCCAATCAGGATCCCGCATTGCCGACGACAACCGCTGAGTCAGCAATCTACCTGCACGTGACTTTTCGAAGCCTGAGGTGTTAGCGCATACTCGAGCGCTCGATTCTAGCAAAGATTCAATCGGCATCATTAACAACGCCTATTTTCGCCGTTCAACCCATCCATTCGCCAAGATGACTGCTGCGTGGAAAGCCGCCGGTTTGACGTACGTCAATTGATCCCTTGCCGAATCGGTCTCGCCGTCACCGCCCCGAAAGCCCTCACGACCGCTGCCTTGCGACTTTTTCTGCCGAACTCTGCGAGCCCATAGACTAACTTGCGATCAAATAGCTACAACCGCTACCTGGCCGTTGCCGCCCGTGCCATCCGCCGAAGCCTCAAGGAGGACAAGAGAATTGTTGCCGAGCGCCGTGCTGTTTCCGAGCTGCGATTCGCTACCTGGAAGGTATGTNNNCTGGACGACGATGAACAAGAGCCGGAACCTGGTTGTNNNTGCCTCAGTAACGGCAAGGCTGGTGAGCCCAAGGATCTTGCTGCCGCCAACGCCGCCGCCATGGCCGAGAGCGCCTCTTCTTAAGCAAAACGTGTGGGAAAAGAGTGGATGAGACGGGCGAAATGATGTTGCTATAGACGTTTGGAAGCGACAATGAGAAAGGCCATGCGAATGGGGCTGGAGTTCCAAATTGCTGGCGTTGTAAAATAAATAATTGCTGCAATACATCAATATATTAAAGCAAATTAATCGTCCAACGAGGGCTTTTCGAGTGTTTTGAAAAGATCTTGCGTCAGATTCTGAACTGATATAAATTTGGGAGGGGTGACTGTATCTGCTCACCCAAAATTATGTACATGTACTCTACCTATGAATGTATGGTGGGGAATGCGACTGAGATCTCACATGAAGCTATTGGTCTTATGCAAAGTCGCAATCCGGGTAAATCTCCTAAAAGGAAATTAAATTTATGCCCTTTATCATGTAAACTCACTGCTTGAGGCCTATCAAAAATCGGGCTTGCAAAGGAGGGGTGTTGCTCAGCATCTGGCGCTGTCTTTGATGCGTCTTAGGTCTGTGTCTCGGCCCGCGAAACAGTGCCTGTCTCCAGTAGTCACCAAAATCACACCCCATTTCAAGCCACCGCGAGGGAACATAGAACTCTACGTTTTCTTTTTCTTTTCTCGTTAAAACAAGCAGATATTCCGCGCAATAATGCCAAGCTAATATCCCCTGAGCGTGTAAACCATCTACAACCATGGCTGACTTTGGCGTTGGGGTGCCAGACGGTGCGAAAAGATGCTCAAGCCATCACAATCCTCCCCTCATCCCCAGCAAATTTCTAATCTGGAGGCTACGCGAAATCGCGAGATTATCGCTGGGCCAGGGCTCTGCTCCTCAAGATACGCTGCCGCCGAGCATCAGGAGCGATGGCATAGCCGTCGTGGACATCACAGCAAAATTTTCAGATGCTGTTAAGAGTGAGNNNTCTGATTGCGTTCTTGTGCAGTGCACGNNNGCTGATTCAGAANNNCAGCTTGAGCCTGGGGCCATCGTCAAGGATGGCTTCTTTACGCTGTTTGACTCCGTCGCGGCTTTGGAGGTGCGTGTTCTGTATATTGCCTTGTGCGAGGCTTCCATCTTCTTACATGGCGACATCATGGATCCCAAGATGGACAGCGGGTGCTCTACCACAGAGGCTGAGGTAGAACATCTTTACGATGTCTCCAAACCACTACTTCCCGAGGAGGTGCTCGGCATCATAGACCAACTTTTATGCCATGAGGTCAGTGTGGAAAAGACGGCACCATTTCATATTTCAAAGGCTCATAGTNNNTTAATGTCATGGCATCTGGGATACCCCCTCTCTCAAACCCTCTTCACAAGCTTCTACGTTGAGGCTCTCTCAACGCCGGATCCCCGAAGCATCCAAGAGGCTACATTTATTCGCAACGGCGGTCATGACCCAAACGAGCAGCCTATGCTTCAGGTCCTGCGGGCATATTGTCTGGGCATGCTCAAGAGCTGCGGTTATGTCAATGAGAGAATCAAATCGGAGCACTATTACGAGGTGAGTATCCATATTCAGGCAACAGCGGCGATTTGGTCACTCAACACAAAGTATGAAGAAGATTTTGTCACAAATACATATAATCGCACGCTTTTGGCAAGCCTACCAACAGATGCAATCCGGGACGTCATAATTGAGGCCATAGCAGCTCTCAAGTCACAGCGAGGCTCTATCTCTGATAATCTCGTCGACGCCCTGCTGCTTCGGTTGGAGCTGAGGCACATATTCCTAGATGCCGTAGAATGCCCCAAACATATGAAGGAGCCCGATATGGCGAAGAAGCCCTGGAAGGAAGGCCTCGCCATCTTACCTGCTTTGAAGAAATCTCACTCTCTCGCTTCGCCGGTGGATGAAGCTTTCAGCGCCAAATTACAGCGGAAGCTGGCTAGCACTATGCCTCCAAGGCCCATTGTTCAGCTGGATTTTGATGTCGCTTTCGGCCACTTAAAGAGTCTGTTCGAAGACGGCTTGGAGCTTATTGATGTCTTACATTATACTGATTCGCAGTGCTTGCTCGTAAGTAACCAATCTCCAGCGGATGGCCATATATGTNNNCAACGAGAAATAGACATTTGTATCTACGTTTCAAGCGAAGAAGCCTCAGCCTATAGTATATGTGCGGACGCTATTACAACATTTCTGTTCGACGCCATGGAAGTCTTAGGGTCTATGAGCATCCGCCAACTTCTCGACGACGACTTTGCCATCCTTACGATGCCGGCACACCAGTATCTTGATAGACTCAACGATGAAGTCGAGGCTGTTCAAGATCCACGGTATGCCATGGCGCAGCAGATGGAGCTTTTTAGAACAAGAGCCGCCCAACCGTTTTTGGATATCCTACGCACCACCTGCCAGAATCGGTGCCGCGTGAGGAGGACCCTCTGTCACCTTCTTCGTGACTGGGAGAGTCTCCAGGTGGACGCAGAGGAAATCGACCAGATCCTCCAGGTCAAGGTTAAGGAGCAGCCGACCATGCACTGGTCATCCATGGGCAGTGGAGGTGTGGAGTCTTATTCGCTCCCCCTGTCATCGTGGACATATCTATACAAGCTGCGGCAGATGGAGCAGATAATCCAGCTAGGTTTTGAGCTGGAGATTTACCAGGCCGACGAACTCGCCGGCATGTACTGGTATCTCAACTACATCTCCAAGTCCCGCCTTCACCATACTGAACGAATCAAATCGTTTGTCATCAAGAGGGTTGAGGAGACGCATGGCCAGCCGGGGCCGGGAAACCCGGATCCCACAATTGGCGCACAGCTGCAGCGATCGCTCATGTACACTCGCTTATCACTGCTAGATGCCGCCGTCACCTGGGAGCTATCCGACTCTCTGTCTTGCCTGTATACTGTTTTGAACCGCCTCAAGCTCATCAAAACACCGCCAAGGCCGTACAGTACTGACGAACTCCGATACGAGATTCGGATGAGACCGTTTGCGCCAGTTGGTCTTCCCGTCCTGCCCACCTTTGAAGAGTTTACGGCCGGAACGCTGCAACCCGACACGGAGATTGATGAGCTCTTTGAGTATGCGGAGAGAGCAGTGGAAGGCGCCAAGAGAGGCTTTGAGGCTCTGAGCAAGATGACTGCCGAGGAATCCTTCTCAGTCGGTTCTCACCAGCGGTGGGCCACGGCCACCAAGAATGGGCTCAAGTCGTGCATTGCTACAAAAATTGCCATTTCAGCGGTGGCAAAGGCGGTGGAAAAGTCAAAGGATTTGGATAATTTGAAGATCAAGGTCGAGATTCCAACTCCGGAAAAGGCATATCATGAATCATGGATTGTCCCCAAGATAGTGCCATTGGCATGAGAGCAGGCCCATGTAAATATTTAATAAAGGAAAATGAATTATTGAAATCACATGTTTTATTTTCCTTGCTCCCTGAGCGTTTGTAAAAGAGGTTGAAAAGAAGAAAAAGAAAGTACAGGTCCCAAGGTATCCATTCGTGACATACATACATCAACCTAAAATTCGTTCGAAGTCATTCCGGAAACCCATTCTATACCTCCAGGGATATTAACCACCCTTTCATAAAAGTCACCTTACCTGTGGTGATGGTACACTTATGGTACAGCCTAAGAAAATTACATCCCCTATCTATTGGGCCGAGCATCTGGTCCAGTGATACAAGTTGTTGGAAGAGAGTGCATGCTTTTTTTGTGGTAGCAAGCAACCGCGGTCATAGAAGACGACAGCTTACGCCTTCTTGCGGCCCATCCTGAGCCTCACCATTTGCTCGTAGAGAACATCCTTGAAGGCAAAGAGGAAAGCCGCCGTTAGAACGCTCTGAGTAACCTTGGGGCCGATACCTGGATTCACTTTTTGNNNGTCTTTCATGGCTTTTTGATATGCTTTATTGGCAGATAAAATTGACCCACCCTTGTATAGACCAGAATAACCTTCGTCCTTGACGACACGGCTCAAAGCCTGAGACATGTTCTCCTTCTTCTCGCTGTGGGCAGCGACGTGCATCTGACTCTTAACAGTGATATAGGGATATGTCACTGAAGTGGCAAAAAGCTTGCCCAGGGCTCCCAGCAGGAACGCCATGGTGGGAGTGATCTTTCTCTTCTTCTCCACGGTATTCTTCATTTGCTCAAAGAGCGTGTATTGGAGAATGGGGTTGATGACCAGCACCAGAGCCGGAATGACTCCGGCAAACAAAGCCTTGGGGCCCTCATTCTTCAAGAGGGCCATGAGGGTTCCCAGAGTAGTGGGAGGCTTGACCGCCTTGGCGCCAGCACCGGCCTCGAGATCCGGGTCCTGTCGGCGCGTTGTGATGCGCGTGTTGACGACCCAGATGGGGTTGGTGATGATGACGGTCGCGGAGCCGGCAATGGCGCCGGCGATCATGGACTCGATCGTGGTGAGCTTCTTGCTGGCGCGGCCGGCGCGGGTGGCGGCCTTTTCGAAGAAGGCCCTGGTCCATTCGTACCAGTAGTAGTAGATGAAGTTTGTGACGCTGATGCCGAACAGGGCCGAGTTGATGCCCGAGTAGAGGCCCGAGACGCCCTCGCGCGCGATGATTTTCTGGATGGCTTCGACGAACTTGCTCTCGGCCTTTTTGGATTCGACCTGGGCTCTGGTGGAGAGGGTGATGAGAGGGTAGCTGTTATAAGAGGATGCATGNNNGCCAAAGGGAATCGCTCTCGTGATGTGACGTCGCAATCCTGGAACGAGATGGAGGGCATCNNNCGTCAAAATCATGGACAAAATGCCACCGCCAGCCCCGGCCAGGGCATGTGCGACATTGTCGTTCTGGGGAATCGGAGACTTGGAAGCCATGGTGTTTGACTATCGAGGAATTGAATTCGGCGGCTTGATCGGCTTGTTGGTGAAGTATCGCGACGCCTCTTGCGATCAGTGACTTTGCTATCGAATTGGTACCCGACGATAAGACGATGCAAGAGTAAAACGGCGGGTTCTCGAATCGCATGCGATTGTGCGGAAGCTCGATGCTATATCGGCGAGGGAAAGCAAAGGTTCTTCCAGTCGTGTAACCGTCGTCGATGGGGCCCCTGACAGATGCAAGCCGAGGTCCCTGTTGCAAGTTTGAAGCCGGCGGATGTGTCTGTAACCGCATTGTTCCGCTTTAGCGCGGCAAGAGAGCGCTGGAATGAAATCATGCCTCCCCCGTGGCAGGCCGCTAGTGCGCTGGAGCTTGGGGGCATTGCATGTGACTTTGGCGGGGTGTCTGGGCGGTTTGGGCGGTTTGGGCGGCTTCGGGGGAGCAAGGATTTCTGGTAGCGAGAAGATCGATCAGTGAGGTGGATTGTGATTACCGCCCAGAATGCGGGTGCCGAGGTAGGTGCTGGATCGGGGATGGCGGCAATCACTAAGTGGCAAGCGGGTGTTTTAAATTGGCTGGATGCTGTTAGTGCGAGCACGAGACTTTGGTGTGAACTGTGTCACTGTGTGTGTTGCTTCATGGCGTCCGGGAATGAGCCCTGTCGAGTCTGGGGAAATGAAGAGCATGTCACTTGGCACCCTTCCGGTAACGTGAAAGTCACTTCAATTGCATGTGTACATGTGCATCTCAAGTCTATCAAGCAGCAACAGGTGAAGTGTAGCGGCACCGGAGTAACGATACTGCGATAAAAAGAAAGTTTAATGTCAACTTTGTAAAAAACCAAAAGCCGAAGGTGAATCGGCTAAACCTCTGCGGGCAGTATCCGAAAAAGCCACCAGGCTGATGTAGCTTTTCTCGTCTCAGTCGGTGACGAATACCTCCAACGCTTCCCCAAGCTTCTTCACGCGGTGGCTGGCCCTGCGATCCATGCCCATGTCATCTGCGACAACGGATCTGGAATGAAACATTTGCTTTGCTGCAGATGCCCCGGCGCAGGAAAGTCGGATCCAAACCCGCTTCGTTCAACCTCCGCTGGCACAGCATCGCGGACCCCAACACGCCTAGTGTTGATATTATGAGCTCGCCTGACCCGCTGAACGAACCCACTATATCGTATCCTAGCTTTGCGCCTCAGTCATCGGTTTCGTCGCGTCGCGTGTCGCGCAGCCCGCAACGGAGAATCTCGCTAGCCTCGCCCAAGAAACAGAAACAGAAACAGACGCTTGAGCTGCAAGTCCGGGATTCATTGTCGCCGCAGCGGTTACGAGCCCCCGGCGAGACGGAGGGCGACGACGACATGGCCTCTGCATCTAGCGGCACGAGGAGGAAGCTCTTCAAGTCGCCGGTTCAGTCGCCCACAGTGCGGCGCAGGGCGGATGACACAATAACGACCACGGTCCCGCTGAGGGAATCCGTCGAAGATGAGCTCACAGCGGCGGTAACTCCTAGTAGGAGACGAAGCCGCGCTCGAATGTCCAATGGAACACCTCTTCCCACGGCGGGAGTTAAGAGGAGGGCGGGATCACCAATCAGCAGAAATCCACGTCGCATACGTGAAGAGAGATTCACAGGGGGAAACACCGAGGAGCTACATTTTGAAGAGAAAGAGAACGTTCAGGCCACGCCTGCAACCGCAAAGCGAGGGCGTCCGCCCAAAAACAAGGCTGTCCAGCCGTCCAGCGAGCTGGGAACCGCGAAACGAGGGAGAAGACGACGGGCAATGGCCCCCGATGAGTTGGTCGGAATCACGGAAGAAGCGGCGGCTGAAAGAAGTCTACAAGATATTCGCCGGCCAAGCGAAACCGAGCCTCCCTCAAGGCAACGTGCCAATGGCAGTGCTTCAGGTGCTAATGCTGCATCCAATGCCGATACAGAATCAATAGACGATGACGATGAGCCGACACCTAAGGCCTCAGCACAGCCTTCAACAATATCATTGCCTTCCAAAAACAGGCCGCTAGGAGTTGCTGATAGTAGAAACACTGACCGTGCTCCAGAAGCAAGCGACCATTCCACCGTGGATGAGCACCATGACTTTAGCTCTCAGACCAACGACACGATTGCTCAGGGTGAAGATTTTAGTATGATCTTCATGGATTCCATTCCTTCTTTGCAGAACAGTTACATTGGCAACACCACTGCTCATGATGATGACGAACTTGGCGAAGACACACACATTATAATCAACAATACTCTGGCCTCATTAAGGCAGGAAGTTGCTCAAAGCAGCGATCCAGTAGACATCACAGAGGCAATCGAGATCCCCGAAGTTCCCGAGCTCGAAGATTCGCCAGAAAAAGAGGTGGAATTCATTCCGATCATACGGGAATCCGCCAGAAATGCGCGTCTGAGTGATAGTCCGTGGTGGTCTCGCAAACCTAAGAAGATGGGATCATCACCAACAAGACACCAGACGACACTGTTGAGGTCGGCTGCAAAGAGGTCGGGGAGACTGTTCAAGTTCGACCAACGGGAGGAGGAGCCGACGCCCACTAAGATTGGTAAACGGCCGGCATCCGCACACTCACGAGAGAGCCAGTCGAAAATTTATGAAGACTCCTTCTCCGAGATTCCTCAGAATTTCCTTGATTCTGCCACTCCCAAGCCCATAAATTTTGCCGCCACTCGAACCGAACGAGAAGTTGATTTGATGGAATACGGATTGCATGGGGAGGAGGAGAAACCAGCCGAGGAGGAATCAGCCCAACATACCGAAGGACCCTCGGAAGATGACGTTGAAGAACATGTCGAGGAAGATGCGGAAGAAGTTGCAGAAGAGGAGCCGGTAACTGCACAAATCCAGAGAACCGCTGGGCCAAGTACGATTAGGCTACCAACACCGCCATCGCCTGATATAATAAGTTCTCCCGTACGGGATGTCGTCGAAGAGAGTGAGGACGAGGTGCACGAGGAATCCAAACCGCATGAAGAATTCGAGGAGCACGAAGGGCAGGAAGGGCAGGAAGAATACGAGGCACACGCAGAACAAGAGGAATATGAACATGCGGAACAAGAGGAATTTGAAGAACACGAGGAGCATGAAGAAGAACCGGACCAGGACCTGGACTTGGAGGAGGAGGAAAGAGGAGAAGAAGAGCTAACAGACCACGAAGAACAACATGAAGAAATGGAAGACAATCAGGAAGAGGCAAAAATGGAAGACTTTGAAGAGCATGGACTGCAAGATGATGAAGAGGAAGAAGTGGAACAACTGGAACAAGAAATGGAAGAAGACGAAGAGCAGCAGGAAGAATACCCAGAGCACGATGAGCATGAAGAAATCGAGGAGTACGAGGCGCACGAGCACGGGCATGAGCATGAACAGTACGATCACGAGCATGAAGAGCATGAAGAGCATGAAGAGCATGAAGAGCATGAACACGAGCTTGAGGAACATGAAGAACACGAAGAGCCTGAGGAGCCTGAGGAGCATGAGGAGCATGAGGAACACGAAGAGCTTGAAGAGCATCTCTACGAACCTTCACATCGCTTGGGGGCAGACCTGTTTGCACGCCGTCAGCCTCTGCACAAAGACTATTATGCTGACGAAGAAATGCGCTCCGATCCTCTAGAGCAACCCGAGCAGTTGGAGCCGACACCTGAGTACGAAGCGCAGCCAGTGAAAGCCACACCACTCCATCAGATGTCATCACCACTCCAGGACCCTCAAACCGTCGTCCCTCCAGAACCCGTGCAGTATCCGGCAATACGGCCTGTCCTTTCTTCAATAATGCGAGCTGGCCGTGTTTTGCAAAACGTCACTTCAGATCCTCCATCACCAGGAGACCGAGAGAAACACCTGGGAAGCCCATTCAGGAGTTCCGCAAGCAAAGAGTCATCACAAGACAGATATCAGCTCCCGAGCAAAAGCCCGCCACAGATGTTCCCTTTTGGTCGCGACCAATCGACTATTAACAGGGCGTCTGTGAGCCATACAGTCACTGCTAGAACCGCGCCTTTTGGTATGGCCAGTAGCGGTTCACGCCGGCCGCTTGATATTGGGCCAAAGGAAGTCCTACATAGGAAGCGACCGTCATCAAGAGAATCCGTAGCAAGCTCTCTGGGCAACACGCCGCCGAGTGGCAGTGCCACAAACTGGTTCGAAAGGGAGGGTCCAATAAGTCCTCTTATAAAGGGCGTTAACTCGTTCCTGCAATCATCGCGCTTCTCGAGCATTAGGCATGCTATTCCGTTTGTTCAAGTTGATGGCGCCGCAGAGGACGAAGAGGAAGAGGAGGAGCAAGCGGAAGAAGAAGTGGAAGAAGAGGATGAAGAGGACGAGGAAATGGAGGAGCAAGAGCAAGAGGTAGAAGCAGAGGACGAAGAGGAGCAAGAGGAAGAAGAGGAACCAGAGGAGTTGGAAGAGCCCGAGGAGCTGGAGGAGCCAGAGGAGCTGGAGGAGCCCGAGGGCCTAGAAGAGCCCGAGGACCTAGAGGAACAGGAACAAGAACCGGAGCAGGAATATGAAGAACAAATCCAGGAACAGGGGCAGGAGCAGGAATACGAAGAACAACTGCAGGAACAGCAACCCGAAGAGGATGAAGAAGATGAAGAGGACGATGACGATGATATTGATATCTGGGAATACGAAGCACGGCGAGAAGTACCACCTCGCCAAGAACTTCAGCAGCCGCTGATACCATTGGCACAAGATCGCGGCACAGTACCGGGCCATTCAAATTCCTGGAGAGACGCAAAACGAGCACCTGCTGCAACCATTGCTGCTCCAAATGATTTGTCAAAATCATCTCGGATGAGACAGTCGATTAGCCAGCGTGCTGAGGAGGATTTTGGAGGCGAGGGGCACTCTGTGATTTCACGGAATCAGCAAGAACCGGAGCCCGCAACTGCGTCTCAATCCAAGCGGTTTGACCTATCATCCTTTTTCTCCTCACCAGCCGCTATTCCCGGCTTGTTGGCGGAAAAATTCCTGTCACCCAAATCCAAAAAAACTGCTGAGGCAACCGTGCAGCAAGCAGAGCCTGCTAAACCCCGACAAGAACCTCCCACAGTGCCTGCGACAGGAATCTTTTCAAGACCTTCTCAGAATGGAAATAGTGTGCGAAATGTTCGCCGCAAAGATCCTATACCTGCAACTATTCGATCTAATCCTCTGGCTGATGAGCAGGTGGCTGAGCAATCTGCATCCCCTGGTACTCCTGCTGAAGAACCTTCTCTCCCTGTCATTCCTCAGAAGCAAAACTTTACGCCGCGGCCGCGACAATCTAGCGAATCCTTCTTTCAGCCCTCGTCCTCACTCGCAGCTGCAACTCCCCCAAGGATGCAGTTGACACACGACGATATTCAAAGGTGGCAGCTCGAAACCTCGAGTGCGAATGGAAATTCGCCCACCAGTCCATCCGCATTGAGGCCACTGCCGTCAAAACATGCCTCGCCAAAGAAGTCAAGTCTTCGTTCTCCTCTTAAACCCCATACTCCTGGACGAGTGGTTGAGTTTACGAGCAGCGTGTTGTCGCCTCAAGAGCAAGCTAAAGTTCGCGAACAACGCGGTCGAGCTAACGAAGAGGTATCCCAGGAGGATATTCGCGCCGCCGCCGCCGTACCAACCCATGCACAGCCGCGGGCAGGCAAAGGAAGCATGGGCAGGCAGCAGAAGCAGCCGCCACAAAAGCTCGCACCGAAGGTCATTCAGCCCGCGGGCGTGACAAAGAAACGATCGACAAAGAAGCGAGGAAGACGAGAGCCTCCCTCCGAGACGGTCTGGACCCGTCGACATTGGATCTTTCTCGATACACTCTTGCAAATGCGGCGACAGCGCCCCTTTAGCGAACAGTATGAGCCTGTCTCCAGACGGTACCTCGGAAAAACCGTCACTAGCATGGGCGAGTCTTTGGTGCTGCAGAAGTGGCATCTTGAGTGTGTCGACGCTTTTAAATCCCAGATAGGTGGCTGGGATGAAGGCGAGCTCGCCAAGAGACTCTTTGCACTTATTCTCGGAGAAGCACAGCGGCGTCGAAACTCCGAGAGCACATCTCCCGGGGTAATCTTTCATTGAATGAATGAGACGAGAACCAAGAAAGGGTCTCCCACTGTTTATCATATTTACCTGAAACTTGTTCTGGTACAGTCGTACTTTTTGGATTCATGACTGGCAGAAACGGAACAAATCGATTTTGTAGATTTTTTTATAGCATTTCATCGGTGTTTGGAAGAGTCAAGGAAAGGTACCTGAAGCACACAAAAACAACCACTTACGTATGCATGGGTTGGCGTTGGAAAAGGGGGAACCGGTTTGATTTACTTTGGCTCTGGCTAGGCTTTTGGCTTTTTCGGTTCGGGGTTTGCTTTTTATTACAATCTGTATTTAGGAAAAAAGATACCACTTTGAGCGGTTGGATTGTTCGGTTTGGTTTAAGGGGAAACATGGTTTATTTTTTTTCTGTTCATACTTGGATGAGCTTCTTGTATGTACAAATCCATGGAATACGGTACGGTTGGCTTTTCTGTTACCCTTTTGTCTCCATGGAGAGAATGAATTATGCCATGATGGAATGAGAAGAATCACATCTTGAGTTAACAGAACTGTACCTTTCTTGCATTCACATAAACGAAAGTAGGATCAACTGTTTCAGTAGGAACGGCGAGTCTTTTGGATGAATGAACGCCTCATCTACCGTGACTAACACATTACAATACAAGATCCATCCTCTCTAGCCATCAATTCCCATCTCCCATGCCCATTGTATTTTTTCGTCTACTCAAGCATGGAGGCCTGGTTCGTGTACAGCACATCCACAACATTGCTCAGCTTCTCAATCGTCGCTAGAGCAGAGTCATACGACTCGTCCCGCTGTGTCTCATCGTAAATAATAAGGCAGCCAGCACCCTGGTCCAAGACGCCAATGATGACCTTGTCGAGAATCATCTGCGACAGCTTCCTCTCCACCTGCTGGGTATCGAGACCCACCATCTTGGCGATGTGGTCAATCTCGACTCGTGAGAAAGGCTCAATGACCTTGATGAGGTTCTGCTCCAGCAGGGCATCGTACAGGCGGCGAAGGTGGTTGCGGATGAAGGTGTCGCTGCCAAGCTCGTATCGGTAGGCAGACAGTGCTCGCTCGTACTCTTCCAAGGATCGGTTTGCGTGGGCACGGGCGATGGCCTTCATGGCCTCGAGGTTCTTTCCAGCGTATTTGACAGCCTGTTTGGATGCCATGAGCTGGTTGACGTCATCAACCAGGTTCAGCATGATCTTGCAGAGGAGCATGTACTGCAATGCAGCCTGGGCTTTGGGAGCCTCTTCCTGGGTGTGATATCCGTCCAATGCCTCGATAAAGTACGAGAACGCCGTGTTAAAGTCCTTATCTTCAGCGTGGAGCATTCCGCTCTGCATGTCGAGGTTGGCCTGCAACAGCGGAGGGGTGTAAACGCTGGCAGCGCTTGTCCTCGCGCTCGTCAAAGCGGCACGAGCCTTGGGGATGTTGCCCAGGGCATGGTAGACTCGGGATTCGAGGAGCTGGACCTCGACGAGGCGGAGCTTGTCGTCGAGGCGCTTGAGCTCACGGAGGAGGCCGTTGATGAGGGTGAGAGCGTCGTAGTAGGTCTGCTTGGACATGTAGAGGGTGACCAGGCGGACTTGGAGATCCTGGCGCTGGAAGGCACGGCGCTCGGAGGTGGCCCATTCTATGCAATCTTTTGTAACGGCAACTTCGACGTCGACGCTGTTGGGAATATCTTTGAAGAGGTCCAGAAGCTGGCGGACTATATATTGCCAAGGCATCAANNNGTCAGCGTTCATATATCCCAAAGGNNNAGCTTTGAGTCGGAGCATCAAGAAGCGAGACATACCGAGCTTCGAGGACTTGGCCTTGGCGAAGGATGAGAATACCGTCCGGCTTTCCTGCACCAAAGTGACGAGTTCCTGAGTCTTCCGTTGGAGGGGNNNGCTCAGCAAACACAATTCCGCGGCCATTACCACTGACTTCTCATCCCGATAGAGTTCTCCCAAGCTTATCAAAGCAGCTTCATATTCGCGCGTGGCGGCATCTGAGGTTGCCGCAGGGGCCTTGGATATGATGTCTTTGAAAGCAGCCTCCGCCTTTCTCGGGTCCGTCTTGACGAGGTCTTGGGCTTCCTTGACCCGGCTGGAGTCGCCGGCAGCCATGGTGGGAGGGGAGGAGGTTGAGTCGAGGTCGGGGAGCTTTTAAGTGCGGTGTTCGAGAGGCGATGGTGGTGACAGCGGCAGAATCGTTAATCCGATGTGTTATCCCGTTTATCGCAAGGCAGAGGATGTCCGTCTTCGGCGTGAATGGTGAACTGCTGGTGTTGAATGAAGCTGAAGCTGATGCTGATGCACAATCTCGATCTGAGCTTCACTTGTCCCTCCAGGTAGCCACAGCGCGACGTAGCCCAGCCTCCAAGGTACAGTCTACTTAGTCAGCCGGAGCCTGTAGCCTGCCCCGCGAAGTAGCGTGTACCTAGCAACACCTAACCTCCTACCTTTTGCAGTGCTGCTGCCGGTACAAGTACGGAGCACAGAACATACCCCGGGCCGTCAATGATCCGCCCGGTTGGTGGGCTGAACCGCCTGTACCGGCGCAGGCCGGAGGCGGGCCAAGTCATTCATGGATTGGAATTTTTATAGCCTCCCCTCATACAAGTCCAGTCTAATAGCAGACATAACCGAGCTTCTTCACCACCAGAGCCGCCCAATTGACCGTCTTCACAAATCTTCACCAGCCTCACTTTTGTTCATAAATCATTCATCATGCTTCGACAAGCTCTCGCCTCTTCTTCCAGAGCTCTGCGCTCAACACCCATCGCTGCCAGCCGTGCAATTCTTCGGCCTCAAATTCAGAATGCCGCCCCCGCCATCTCAATAAGATCTTTCCAGCCTATGGCTAGCCGATGGTACAGCGAGACCAAGGAGGCTACAGAGACCAAGGAGGCTCCGGCTGCTGAGGAAAAGGCCGAAGCCAAGGAGGGAGAGAAGAAGAATGGCGAGACTGACGAGGTTGCTCAGCTGAAGAAGGACCTTGAGGCCAAGGACAAGGAGGCTCGCGATTGGAAGGTTTGTATTCCCTTTCTCTATCCTTTTAGACCAACAAAGATTCAAAAAATCATCCAATGGATTGTTATTAACTCTGCTCGCGATAAATGCATGCGCACCGTCGCCGACTTCCGCAACCTTCAAGACCGCACCGCACGTGAGGTCAAGTCCGCCCGCGACTTTGCCATCCAAAAGTTCGCCAAGGACCTCGTCGACAGCGTCGACAACCTTGACCGCGCCCTCTCCACCGTCCCCGCGGACAAGCTCAAGGCCGAGGAGAAGAGCGAGGACCTCCAGGAGCTCGCTAACCTCTACGAGGGCCTCAAGATGACCGAGGGCATCCTCATCCAGACGCTTGCCAAGCACGGCCTGGAGCGCCTGGAGCCGGATGGCGACAAGTTCAACCCCAACGAGCACGAGGCTACGTTCATGGCCCCTCAGCCTGGTAAGGAGGACAACACCGTCTTCTTCGTCCAGCAGAAGGGCTTTAAGCTCAACGGCCGTGTTCTGCGTGCCGCCAAGGTCGGCGTCGTCAAGAACGCTTAAAGGAAGAAAGACAAAACCTAAACTACTTCTCCTTCCTTTCTCTTCTTACCTCGTTGAAGAATTCGAAGAAACAAAGAAGACATGAACTAAAAGAAGAAGAAGAAAAACTATACCTCAAGATGTGTAGATGTCATGATTCGAAAAAATCATACAACAAACACCTCTTACTTGTACTACTACCGGATTTTGCGTTGGCTTGGCGTTAGGTCAAAAAGTGTATAATGCTCCTCTCACGATGACGGCTTTGAAAAGAAAAACATCATTTATAATATCTGCATAGTGGTTCGGGAAACCTGAGCAAGGGCGATTGAAAAAGGGAAAACAAGGGTAACGCATTACAGTTGGACACATGAATGTGAAGATGAAAAAAAGAAGAAGAGAGAGAAAGAAGAGAGAATCTTTTTGTATGAGCGGATATCCATACATGTACATACGACTTTGCGTCCTCTGAGCGGCAATCAGATGAGCCGCCCTTTAATCAACCGCTTCAAGCGGAACGATACACACTTGAACAACGTGCTGCCTATATAAGAAGTCTTTTGTGACATGACTTGCAATGATTTTATCTAGCACTACCACTCCGTCATGAACAAATCCACTAACCACCCATCTCTAACATTAATAGTCGTAAAATTCGATGCTGCAATGACATAAAAAGCACGTTGTACCACGCCAGTTCTTGCTTTCCTCTCTTCTTACATTCGACAACAACCAGTCAACTTTATACAGCAGCCCGGTGGCCCCAGTCATGTTCGTCATAATAAGTTATACCTTGAAAGGTGACATGCGGTCCGTTCATCCCAAGCAAGCATATTATTTCTTCGCTTTTCCCTTTGCTCCAGATGCCTTGGCCTTGGCGCGGCCCTTTGGCTTTGAGTCTGTAGTGTCGTCATCTCCAGTGTCGACCTTTGCCGCCTTCTTTGATGGCTTCTTGACCTTGGGCTGTTTGATATATTTGTCTTTCTTGAGGTCAACTTCGTCATCCTCGTCAACATCTGGTGCCTCCAACAGCTCAGCGTCGTCTTCTTCTTCGATGGCTTCTTCCAAATCCGGTGCATCTTTAGTCTGCTTCTTGGGCGCAAAAACATTGGTGGCTTTGATGAATGGCAATGGATGAGTCATGGCATTGTATCTATCGAANNNGCANNNGGGAAAGGGGAAAGTCGGTGCAATGCAAATTACNNNCGTTCGAGTGAAAGCAGCCTTTGTCTTGGTCTCGATAGTGACATTCTCCTCATTCATAGGACCAACTGCGAGCTCTTGGATGGCGTCAAAGTCTTCCCGAGTGAGGTAATAGCTGTCCATCAGCTCAATAACTTCTCCTACTGCTTCGTTCCCTTCCTTCTGCAGTCGATCCACCGTTTGAGACCACAGTAGCGGCAGATACTCTTGTCGAACTTCATTGTGGTCGCCTGATGACTTGAGTCGCATGTGAGAGTGAATTTCCCGAATATACCGGCCCAATTTTCCAGTTTTGCTGTGATTTCCAAGCCAAGAAGTAAAGTTGGATCCCATCAGCTGGCCGGCAATGAAGCTGGCAGGTCGCACAGTACTAAAAACAGCATGCGTAGGCATCAGACTCCAGTGCTGTTGCGGTCCATGAATCATGCGGTCCACCAAGTCGCCGTCGCTAATGCTTTCTGCTGCTTGATCAAAGAGCTCAAGTGCTTTCAAAGTAGCTTCTCTGCCACTATATCCGGAACCGCTCAGGGCCATGGGCTTGGTGCGAAGATAGTTCTCCTGGATCATGAGGAAACTGAACTCGTGGTCATTGAAGTAAAGTTCAATCTTATCATTGAGCGTTGCCTTGCTAGAGGGCGCAAATAGGCCACCAGCAAGCATCTTCTGGCAGATATCCCAAGGTTTCAAGACAACATGCTTTTCCCACGCCTTTGACATGGCCTTGGTTTGGTCGAAGCTCATGGACGATTGATCAAGCTTTGCTGTGGAAATCATGTTGATGATTTGGCGAATATCTTTGTTA
Source organism: Trichoderma sp. BMH-0061 (assembly GCA_030015385.1). Classification (NCBI taxonomy): domain Eukaryota; kingdom Fungi; phylum Ascomycota; class Sordariomycetes; order Hypocreales; family Hypocreaceae; genus Trichoderma; species Trichoderma sp. BMH-0061. Next base: position 3,714,325 of record JARWZN010000004.1, read on the forward strand.
CTACCCTCAATGAGAGCATCAACAACTGGAGGAGGCAGTTTCAGGCCTTCTCGATGGCAAATCGTCATGATTCGAGAGCGGACTTGATCGACCGTGGGACGGTTGAATCTTATATCAAACGCAGCGTGGTCGAACGGCTTCATCTTTGGCAGTCTTCGCTCGTTGCAGATGAGGATCAACGGCACCTCCGTTTTCCTGCAGAACTTGGCCAGAGCCCCAACTCCGCCGCGATCACCAGCCGACATACCATCAACTTCGTCCATGATGAGCACAATCTTCTTCTTGGTGGAATCCACAGATTTTCCATCTCCTGCAAAAAATCCCAGCAGGGACGTGTTGTTCATAACATCGCTAACGCCGGCCTCGACAAGCTTCTTGCTACGTGTGTCACTAGCATTGCTCTCCAATACATCGTAACCTTCGAGCTTAGCCGCCAGGTGTGCTGCTGTAGTTTTTCCAATGCCGGGGGGCCANGAGATAATGATGGCTCGCTCGCCTCCCATGCCATCAGCGCCACGCTTCTGAAAATTGTACTTCTTGGACTTTGGCCAGTTTCGAAGCCAATTCTGGATTTTTTCCACCTGTGCCTTATTGCCGCATATGTGATTCAACTGTGTCGGGGCGTATTTAGAAGTAAGAAGCATATCAGGTGCCTTTGCAGGCTCAACGGGTGCACTGCTGGTTGGGCCTCGGGATGCAGCCAATTTCTTCGCTGCTTTCTCCGCTTCTCGCTTCTTTGCTTTTTCTTCTGCCTCCATTTCAGCAACCTGCTGCTTCACCTTTTCTTCTTCCGCTTTCTTCTTTTCTTGCGCCTTCTGAGCACCCTTGCCGGTGCCGCCAAACGCTGGGAGCTTGCGGATTAGATCAAAGAGGCCATTCTCATCGATTGTCTTGATGCCGTTTGCCTTGATTTTGGCTAGTTTGGATGGCCCAGCATCTCCTCCAAGCACGACAAAGCTTGTTTTGCTACTGGGTTGGCCAGTTACTTTGCCGCCATATCGCTTCACCAGTGCTTGAGCCTCATCGCGACCAATGGTTTGCAACACGCCAGTGAAAACAAAAGTCAATCCACTGAGACACTCCTCTTCGCCTTCTGGAAGCTCGCCGGCTGGAGCGGCAGGCGCAGCAGCGGCATTACCTCCCCCTGATGCAGCTTTTCTCCAGTCAAATTTCGCATTGGGATCTTTGGGTGGCGGTGTTGGCGCTCTCACAGTGGCTACGCTGTCAAGAATGTTCTGGATGTCCTCGTCCTCGGGTTCGTCTGCCTTCTTTGCCCTTGGTGCTCGAGGCTTGCTTGCAGCTGCAGGTTTCTTTCTCGGTAGCTCTTCTTCCTCGTCATCTGATTCTTGCTCTGGTGACTTTCGCTTCTTACTGGCTGGTGCAGTCTTGGTAGTTGGCTTCTCTTCAGTCTTCTTGGCAGAAGCAGGTCGTCCTCGTGAGGCAAGTCGTTTTGTTGGTAGAACTTCGTCTTCTGACTCTTCCTCCTCATAATCATCGGTTTTGCGCTTATTACGACCCTTAGCGTCAGCAGCAAAGATGTCATCTCCATCCTCATCACCATCATCCATATATACGTCGTCATCATCGTCAACAAGAGGAGCTTTATACGAGGTCCTAGCCTTTTTCGGTCGAGGAGCTACGTCCTCATCCTCATCCTCATCCTCTGGAGCAGCCGGTTTTGCTATGGTTTTCTTGGCCCGGGGGCTAGATCTAACGGGAACTTCGGCTTCGATAATGATTTTGCTGCTGCTCTTCTTGGGCGTTTGAGATGCCTTGACTGGCTTAGAATCTTTCGATGAAGCAAAGTAGTCGTCGGCGGATATCGCTACGCCTTTAGGCTCCGTCTCCCTGATATGGGTTAGAGAGGAAAANNNCAATGACAAGGCAAAAAACAAAAATGGACTATCGCATTTAATACCTTTTCTTTGCCGCCGGTTTCGGTGTAGGCTTCTTCTCTCTGTAAGATCGGTTAGAGACGGAGCGTGAATCATATGACAGCTTGAAACGGGGTGACAGTACTCTACAACTTCATCATCGCTATCTTCAACAACTTTTCGGCCCTCTATATANNNGTCAGTATCAATTGATGACTTGAAGATGAAAAACACNNNCTTCCTNCGTTTGCCCTTGGCCGCCGGTGGCTCTGGTTTGGCGGCCGCAGGTTTGGCGGCCGCACCACCCTTTGGCGCGAAGAATGATCGGATATCAGGCATTGTGTCCCGCTTCTCAAACGCAGATGAAGTGCTGGAAGACAATAAAATTGACAAAGGCGACAAGACAAGATATAGCCTTGATATAGCCTTCCCAGGGGTCTCTTCCACTGCAATTTGGTGCTGTTGCCTGACCAATCGCGGGTCCGGCGTGCAGAGAGAAGATGCAGCCTAGAAATTAATTGTTCAGTGACGTGCACTAGATCCCACTTGCAGCGCAACGCGAAGCTGACGCGAGGTGCGTGACCTGGGCTTAATTGCCTGATGCTGCTGGATGAGTAAGCGGCAGCGCTCGGGGCCTGAGATCTCAGGCCCCACTACGATTCGGATCCATGCCATGGTGGGATTCTTTTCAAGATATCGGAGCAGTCGTGCGATATCTCGAGACAAGCCGAAACAAGCGGCCACACCGACGCCATGAGGTCCAATGGCGCTTCCGCATTGCTGAACGCCTTCCAGGGGCTGAAGATATCCGCATGCACCCCGTTGCGACAACTAAGGGCCCCGATTCAGCACCAGTCCAAGGTCCTCAGCGCCGCTCTACTCCAGAATGGCAGAGCCTTTTCCACGAGCCCGGCCATGATGGGCACATGGCTCGAGCCTAGCTTGAACCGAAAGAAGAAAATGGCAAAGGGACGGCCGCGAGTAGCGACGGGAGGGTCAACGAAGGGCACAACAGTCATTTGGGGCGACTACGGATTGCGCATGGTTGACCACCACCGAAGAATCAGCGCCAAGTCACTAAAGATGGCTGAGGATACAATCAAAGTGCGACTTCGAGGAGAGAAATACCGACTTTACAAGAGGAAGTGCTGCAACGTTGGTGTCTACGTCAGCGGTAACGAGGTGCGGACTTTTTTCAACAAACTGTTTGAGAGGGGGTGGCAAGCTAAATGTTGATAGATGCGAATGGGTAAAGGAAAAGGTTCTTTCGACCATTGGGCTACAAGAATGGCAGTCAGCCAAGTCCTGTTTGAGATCAAGGGCCGAATCCACGAGCAGATTGTCCGAGACGCTTTCCGGTTGGCTGGCAATAAGCTCCCAGGTGCGAAACATTGTCATTATGATCTCCCTTCGAAGATCACCACTAACTGAATTACAGGCCAGTGGGAATTTGTGAAGAAGGGTGACGCTCCCGTCGTTGGAATTACCAAGCTGGACGGTATCACACTGGAAGATCTCAAGAGACCCAGAAAGCAGCTTGCTCCTGAAGAGCTTATTGAGGTATCAACTACTACAACAACTGCTGAGGCAGGAAGCACATCTTCGCCATCTGGATCCTCATAAGCATCAAGGAGAATGCCATGTACCATAAGAATACTTGTATATAAAACAAAAGCCGCCTGATGAAGAAATAGAAAAGAAATAACGAACATGTGAGCATGGGTCTCAAGCAAGGATCATCTCCCCCACTATGTCGGCAATTCTGTATATTTTTACCAAGTAAAATTCGATTCGATTAATACCCACAAGGAGGATATTTAGAGGGACAATGGTGAAAAATTTAAACAGCAAGTTAAATATTGGCTTTGTAAACCCGAAGCCGTATAAGTGCACATTAATGGAGTCGTTGAACCAATAGTTACATAGCGGCCTGGGATTTTTTGGCCGTAAAACCAGCTTCGTCCAGTGGCCACAGGGAACTACAGTAGAACAGGCACCTAGACTTCCCCACCCTGAGTTCATCGCACAGCACTTTACGCGACGACGCGTCTGCCAACCTTCAAAATCTTAGAGCTTCCAATTCAATAAGCACGCCAATTTCAACAGCCAGCACAATGGCTCTCATCGTCGACAAGCATCGCCCGCGGTCTCTCGAGGCTCTGTCATATCATCATGAGCTTTCAGAACGACTTCAATCTCTCGTANNNTGCGATTCTTCACATTCGCAGCTGCAATGGCTAATCGTTAACCCCCGTCACGCCCAAAGCGGTGACTTCCCTCATCTTCTAGTCTACGGCCCATCAGGAGCTGGAAAGAAAACAAGAATAGTGGCAACGCTGAAGGAGCTGTACGGCCCCGGCGTGGAGAAGATCAAGATCGACGCACGAGTGTTCCAAACGTCTAGCAACCGAAAGCTCGAGTTCAACATTGTCGCCTCAAACTACCACTTGGAAATCACACCATCCGACGTAGGGCAATACGATCGAGTCGTTGTGCAGGATCTTCTGAAAGAAGTAGCGCAGACGCAGCAGGTGGACCAGTCGGCAAAGCAGCGATTCAAGGTGGTCGTTATCAATGAAGCAGACCACCTAACGAGAGATGCGCAGGCGGCACTTCGTCGGACAATGGAAAAATACTCTCCCAACCTGCGTCTGATCCTGCTGGCCAATTCAACAGCGAATATCATTGCACCAATTCGTTCAAGAACACTGCTCGTCAGAGTTGCCGCCCCGACCCATGCCGAAATCTGCGACGTCCTTGCGCAATCGGCAAAGAAAGAGAACTGGGAAGTTGTCAAAGGACTCCACCAGCGGATAGCTGAGGAGTGTGGAAGAAATCTACGCCGCGCGCTACTGATGTATGAAGCGGTTCACGCTCAGAAGNNNGTGGAATCCAACGAATCGACTATTCTGAGTCTCTTTACTAATTATACTTTGCGCTGCAGTGAGAAAGTAACAGATAGCACGCCAATCCCACCTGCAGACTGGGAAGCACTGGTCGGCCAGATCGCCAAAGAGATCATCGAGGAACACACCCCGGCAAGGATCTTGCAGGTGCGCGCTAAGCTGTACGATCTCCTCACACATTGCATCCCACCAACCACGATTCTCAAGACCCTTACGTTCAAACTACTGGGTCTCATTGACGACGGGCTCAAAGGAGAGGTCATAAAATGGTCCGCGTTCTATGAACACCGAATCAAGACGGGTACAAAGGTTATCTTTCACTTGGAAGCGTTTGTCGCAAAATTCATGCGCATTTTGGAAATGTACCTGATGAGCATGGACATGNNNTTACAGCGACTGGTCACGATGGCGTCTGGAGTACTAGAAAAATAATTGAAAGGAAGCTTTGTTCTGCGAACCCTTTAATTTTACCACAAGTTGTTCATTGGCCCCGAATATGTCCTACAAAAGAAAAGAAAGGCAATCTAGCGCTTCATGTGATTGTTCAGACAAACAAAGAGGCTTCCACTTGGCTATATATATGTCTCCTCTTGTGCCGGAAGGCTTACCCCCGTTGACATGATTCATCACAGAATTCAACAAACACCCTACCAAGTTTGCTCAACCCATAGTAAGGACTCCTTGGACGCGTACGTCTGCCACGCCTTACGTGCGAGACATACTAACTCTACTGAGCCGGACAGAACTTTCAAAGGCCATCAAATCTCGCGACAGCAACAATGAGCTCTCAGATAAAGCATCATCATGCCCGAGCAAGCCAGGAGCTTGCTCAACCCATTGGCAAGGCCTCAAGGGAAGACAGCAGCATTGGCGAGCAAGGTTGCGGTCCCGAGCTTGAGAAGATTGACTGGATTATGAACCTTGCAGTTGAATTTGCGGAGAAGAGATTGCCCAGATATGGTTCTCAAGTCTTCTCAGAATATCTCAAAGCGCATTTGTTCCATTCTGCGGAACACGACGCCAGCAAATCCGACGAGAACGCCAGAGAGAGAAAAATAGAAAGCATTTCTAAGATTATAATTGGCCACGAACTCGTTACGCAGATTGACAAAGTCCGCATACATTTTCATGACGTCGATAAAGACTCTCTCCACGAGCTTGGAGTCCAACTTAAAGCCCGTCTTCTAGCCCAATTTAAAGTCCATTCCCACGAGACTGTCGACAACCCTGTCCACGAGACTGTCGACAACCCTGTCCACGAGACTGTCGATGACAAATTCGATGAGGTTGACGAAATCGCTTGCAAAGATTACGACAAAGTATCTGAAAATCCCTTTGATGAATTCATCACAGACAGTGACGCAGAGACAGATGACACTTACGTGGAGGTGCGTAAATAGGCAGCTGACGAAGAAGCCGCCAAATTCTGATGACAAAGTTATTAGTGTTGTGAAGGTTGACGATGGTGCCACTCAGGCCCTTAGGAAACTGGTCAAGCGGGTCGCCTTCGAATATACGATCGAGGCGGTCAAATTTCTGAGGAAGGTGGTTATCAAACGGGAAGAAAGAAGAGAAAGGAGAGATGAAAATGGAAAATACGACTTTGATTTCGAGCGCTTTGTCGAGCTATTTGAAGACCCTGCCAACTTTTACAATGAGTTCAACCGCTGGGGTCTCGTCAAGTTATTTAAAGATACCACCAACTTTTACGCTATCGTCAACGTTTACGCCGGCCTCGACTTTTACGCTGACTTCGGCTTTGAGGGCTTTGTCGAGCTATTCGAAGATGAGGATGACTATGTCATGGTCGATCACAACACAATGATGCCGTCTGTCACAGATAATGAGGTGCTGGCTACCGAGGTCACTGAAAAGGCGGCGGCAAGAACCAGGTCTTGGTGGTTCTTTTGGTGAAGCTGAAATTGCTTCGAGTTGATGTCATGTGTTGAACGAGTGTGATGCGTTGGATTTTCCAAGACTTGATGAGCTGGTTGGGAAAACGAAGAGTGAAGTCGTAAGATAGGCACGCAGAATAACAGACAAAATAATAATAATAGCACCAATTATTCACCCTTTCATGGTTTATGCTTGCCCATCGGATACTCATTCACGCGTCCTCGGTAGGTTGAGATGGCGCGATGAATACTCCATTCTAGAGGCGAGAAAATACCGCTGCCACGAGCGCAGGGCTACTATCAATGATTTCTGCAAAGATCCCTTGGATTTGATAGAAACAAGTAGAAGCAATGAGCCTTTGTTGCAAATCTTCCGCCTTTAAGCCTTTATTATGCGATTTAGAATAGAACCCTTTGTTTTAGTCTTTCAAGGCTAGTCAATGGAGGGAATCTGAGAAAACTTGTTCAAGCCAACACAAAGACATTGTCACGCCTTTGCAACGAAAATAGCAGTCAATGTAGCTTCGACACAAGTGAGACAGACCAACGCTAGGTCGCAACGAGTGATTTTTCACGAGAAAAAATTGCCCTGGCATGGGCTTTAATACTTGCTACAAGGAGATGCATGCCGTGTTGTTCGAATTATTGACGCAGTGCTAAGGTGGTAGTGTGCCTGCGTTCTCCATTCGGGCCGCTACGGAGGTGCTAACTAGACCAGAGTTTCCCCGTGAAGCCGTTGCCATTCGTCGAGATGGTTGTGAGATGCGTCCGATCCATGCAGTCACTTGTTCGTGCCTCGGACAGGGCTGCAGAGGCTTGGTGCAGGACCTGTCAACATGAGACGAGCGAACGCCTACCTTATCATTCTTCTCCGATCATATCCGTCACAAAGCCCTTTTGGTATTTAACCGGCAATCTTGGCCAAGATTCGTATAATGTTTAACCTTGACCCTTCTGTCTTATCAGCCATAGCAAAGAGTGAGTAAGCAGAGATTTGCAGTTTCAAGTCTCAGGCCTCGTAACTACCTAGTAAGTAGTAGTACTACTCTGTAGGTTCATCTCAAATTAATCACGCATAATCCGTACCGGTTGGTTGGGTGCGTTGGGGGACCTTTTTAACGTCACTTTTATTTCTGTAGGGTAACGGTTCGCTGCAACATTAGAGTGGACTGAAGAAAATGGATGGATGGATGGAAGGGAGGGTAAAAGAGGGGCAGCGCATGGACACGGCAAAGTTCCTGGAGCAGAGTCGCATCGAAGGATCTAAGGCCAACCAACCACCAACAACGGCCAGTCCCCCTTTTTGCCTATTTTACTCTGTACCGTTGGCGATTTGCAACATTCTTTCTTAGTCAGGGTCTGTCTCCTTTTCCCGTGCTTTTGACTACTCGTACAAGATGGCAACGGGCGGATATCTCGGGAACAAGCAGGAGAAAAAGACGTCCAAGCACGTATCTAGTGCACGCAAGTAGTGGATCTGATATTGCAAAAGCCGGGATGCGGGCCACAATTTCCCATCCGTGATAAATGATGTGAAAAGGAACCCCTCGGTGATCCAAGGCAACCCATGGTAGTAGCACGGAATGGAACTCCATACTGTAGCTCTGGTGTTAGATGGGGGCATCGCTTATTCACCTTGTCCGGGATGCATGCAGCTAGCATGTGCGCATCGTGGGTAGGCAATTTCAGGGCTCACGGCCATTGGCGGCCGCCGCCTGATAGACGGCATGCGTCTGCAAGGAGCTGCAAACTCTTTTGCTAGCACTTTAACAGGCGGAGGCGGCGGCATCAGCAGCAGCCAGAATGAAAATTACGTATTGACATGTACGAGTGCTGAGTGAGCGTGATTATATGAGACATCAGCTTGAGCACGAGAATGAACGGGAAATCCAGGGCTCTCAATGGCAAGAGACCCGAGGATAAGGTCGAATATGTCTCGTGGCCCCTCGGACGACAGGCGCCGGCAACATGGCAAATGATGAGAGACGAGAGACGCAACTCACCAGGACGAGCAGCTAACCCGAGCCCTTCCAGGCCGGTTTCATATGACTCGTGGGGCTTGTCTCTGAACACGGAAATGCTTCTTCTGGCGCTTCGGGGCAACGGAGCTGTTGATACCCCACCCGGCCCATCGGGACATGCGCCGCTTGTAGGGCAAAGGCTTCACCAGCAGAAGCGGTGCTTGACCCGTTGCAGATACGCAGTGCGTGGCGATGGTTTCCCAAAAGCGCATAGAGGTGGCAGGACAAGCCGCTAGGGATTCTGGGGGACTTTGGGGGAGTGAGGAGTGAGCCTGGGGAAAAGTACGGGGGAAGAAACGGCCGGCGTCGTGGCGAGTAGATACGGTACCGTGGTGTACCGAGTACTTGGAGAGAGAGGTTGCTGTAAGCCCTCGCTCGTCTCCCTCCTCACCAGCCTCGCCTCGAGATGGACAGCTCTCCGGACCAAGCACGAAGACTACATGCTAACTAGACATGGTACCTGGACACGAAACCCAGCTACAGACAGCATTGCCGTTGTCGCGATCCACTATTAATGGCAGGTTCCTAGGTGCAACGCCGTGTCGAGATGGAGAATGGTGGTGGTATTAGTATGGGCGGCTCCATACCAGACAGGTAAGGGTCAGTCAAGTAGGTTGACAAGACTAAAGTAGTGAGCGACAATGGAGTACGAGTCTGGTATTACCACACACCAGACAGCATCCTCAAAGCTATCCCCAGAACGCCATCTCCCTGGACGGCACTGGAGAATCGCCTCCACCATCTTATAAAGTCATCCAAACCCCCTCCGCTCCGCCGCCTCCTGTCCTCTCTCTCCTCTCTTTGTTGCTCTTGCTCTTGACCATCTCACCCTACGTCACGAAGAGGCAAACACCAAAGATTTCAAAGAGCGTCCAGCTTCTCTCTGCCTTTGTCCGGCATCTGCTCTAGTTGCTCCCCATCCTCGAGCCCTTTGCGACTCGAACCGGGACAACGACTCCGTTTACCGACTGTTGCTATTTGTATCGCATCGCATCGCAACAGCTTCGCTTTGTTGGGGGAAAATATCCATCCACCGCAACGTAGCACCAAAGTACTCTGGACTTGAAAAGCTACCCCGCACCCGGTCGCATTTCTACAGCGCTTCCTTCTGCTCTACCCCTCCAAACCTCTTTTCTACCTCTTTTCCCGCTTCGGCACACACAAACCACACAAACTCTTCAACAACCGCAGCCATGGCCGACAACCAGGGAGTAGTCGTGGAAGCCCACGAGATTGAGACTTTCCGTAAGGACTTCTTTGCGCCCTGTGCTTTTGCTTTTTTTCTTTTTTTCTTCTAGCCATTCCAAGCCGATGCTAACCTGTGCGCCCAACAGAGCCTCCTCAGAAGATGTTCGCAAGTATGTTGCCCGCTAGCCGCTCCTCGAAATCTCCGATAGACAGCCACCCCTACCCTTTTTAGTCGCGTTTGGCACCAGATCCAGCTGACATCTTTTTCTCTCTCACCCATTTGACAGAGCACCCCGGCAAACCCCACATTGCAAGTGAGTAAACCGTTTTCCTAAACACCTCAAAGAAGCTGCCCCGTATCTGCACCGGTCTCGGCGCAGTCTGCGGGAGCCAACCCGGACGGCCGGAATTGCGTCAAATCAACGGCGCGTTTTTTCCGCCTGTCCGGTCGGCCGGTGCTGCTTACTACTACGGTCACGCAATCGAGACTATCGAGATGTTGATTGCTGACAATGCTTGAAAAACGATAGGCCTTGAGGAGTACCAGAAGCTCTACAAGGAGTCCATCACCGAGCCCAACAAGTTTTGGGGCCGAACAGCTCGCGAGCTGCTTTCCTGGACCCGCGACTTTGAGACCGTCTCTGCCGGCAGCCTCGCTGAAGGCGATGTCAAGTGGTTCGTAGAGGGCCAGCTCAACGCCTGCTACAACGCCGTCGACCGCCATGCTTACAAGGACCCTAACCGCGTTGCCATCATCTACGAGGCCGACGAGGTCGACGATGGCCGCAACGTCACGTACAGCGAGCTTCTTCGCGATGTCTCCAAGGTTGCCTGGGTCCTCAAGCAGGCTGGCATCAAGAAGGGTGACACTGTCGCCATCTACATGCCCATGATTCCCGAGGCCGTTGTCGCCATCCTGGCCTGTGTCCGTATCGGTGCTGTCCACTCCGTTGTTTTCGCCGGTTTCTCCGCCGACGCTCTCCGGGACCGTGTCCTTGATGCCAAGTCCAGATTCGTCATTACTTCCGATGAGGGCAAGCGAGGTGGCAAGTTCATTGGCACCAAGAAGATTGTCGACGATGCTCTGAAGCAGTGCCCCGACGTCAGCAACGTTCTTGTCTACCGCCGCACCGGCGCCGATATCAACATGGTTCCCGGCCGTGATCTGTGGTGGCACGAGGAGGTCGAGAAGTGGCCCAGCTACATCGCCCCCGAGCCCATGAACTCTGAGGATCCCCTCTTCCTTCTCTACACCTCTGGCTCTACCGGAAAGCCCAAGGGTGTCATGCACACCACCGCCGGCTACTTGCTTGGCGCCGCCCTGACCGGCAAGTACGTCTTCGATATCCACGACGGCGACCGCTACTTCTGCGGTGGTGATGTGGGTTGGATTACTGGTCACACCTATGTCGTCTACTCTCCCCTGCTCTTGGGAGTTTCCACAGTCGTCTTCGAGGGCACACCTGCCTACCCCAACTTCTCAAGATACTGGGACATCATTGAGAAGCACAATATCACTCAGTTCTACGTTGCCCCCACCGCCTTGAGACTGCTCAAGCGAGCTGGTGATGAGCACGTCCGCGGCAACTTCAAATACCTGCGAACTCTCGGTTCCGTCGGTGAGCCCATCGCTGCCGAGGTCTGGAAGTGGTACTACGAGATTGTTGGCAAGGAGAGCGCCCACGTTGTTGATGTAAGTTCTAACAACCCCAAAAATCCTGATTCCCGCCAGCCTGGGAGGAAAGAGGGTGAAAAGCTACAAAAAAAAAAAAATAAGAGGGGAAAGCTAACAGACGACTTACAGACCTACTGGCAAACCGAGACCGGCTCCAACGTCATCACACCTCTGTCCGGTATTACCCCCATGAAGCCTGGCAGTGCCTCACTACCATTCTTTGGTATTGAGCCCGCCATCATTGACCCTGTTTCTGGTGAGGAGCTCCACGGCAACAACGTTGAGGGTGTCCTTGCCTTCAAGCAGTCATGGCCCAGCATTGCTCGTACCGTCTACGGTAGCCACAAGCGATACCTGGACACCTACCTGCACGTCTACAAGGGCTACTACGTAAGAAACCCCTGTCTTTATAAACGTTCAAAGTGGAAACATATATCTAACGTGAAGACACATTAGTTCACTGGTGATGGTGCCGCTCGTGACCACGAGGGATTCTACTGGATCCGAGGACGTGTCGATGACGTCGTCAACGTCAGTGGTCACCGTCTCTCCACTGCCGAAATCGAGGCCGCCCTGATTGAGCACCACTCTGTTGCCGAGGCCGCCGTCGTTGGTGTTTCCGACGAGTTGACTGGCCAGGCTGTCAACGCTTTCGTCGCCCTCAAGGATGGCAACGAGAGCACAGATGCGCTCCGCAAGGAGCTTGTCCTGCAAGTCCGCAAGAGCATCGGTCCCTTTGCCGCCCCCAAGGCTGTCTTCATCATTGGAGATCTCCCCAAGACTCGAAGTGGCAAGATTATGCGCCGTATTCTGAGAAAGGTGCTGGCCGGTGAGGAGGATCAGCTTGGTGATGTTTCAACACTGTCCGATCCTTCAGTCGTGGACAAGATCATCGCCACCGTCCACGAGGCCAGGGGAAAATAAATTAAGTAAAATAGCAATTCGGGAGTCAGCAGGATTTGTTTTTCGCATTTAGCTTGTCAGTCGATACAATTCGGATAGGAGACAATGTCCGTCGGAGGTTAAAAAACCAGGGTAATATGGGGGAGAACTCTTTGGGATGAAGATACGACATGGGATAGCATTTTGATATCTAAGACGACGAATCCAATTTTTTACGTTACACTGATGGCGGATTCTCTTGTGATACACACTGGATGATGCTGATAAGGCGAGAGTTCAAGGCTTGACGAGAGTTCCACTCGCTGAGGAATCAGCAAAGGACGCGCGTACTCTTCGGCTAGTAAGACGTTAAGGTACGTGTAGCTTGCAAATAAGGTTCGATGCATGCATGGGAGTTGAGTTGTTCGATGCAGTTTCTGCCAAGGAAGATTTGTAAACGCGAATCAGAGGTACAGCTGGTACGGGGCATGTATGGTCTGAGTACATCTCCGCCTAGGTCCATGTATCCAGGCGAATGTAAGGGATAGGTTGAGTACACACTATCTGACACTTTTTCATCCGATAATCGTTGCTCGATGCGCCACCGATTCGGGATGGAGTCGAGAGCCAAGACTGGCAATGCAGCACAGCCTGGAAACAAGAGACCCACGCCGACGATTCCGGGAGATGCAAGACTAAAACATTGGAAATCGAATCTGCGTTTGTGTAAAGTAGTACGAAAAGGGGGGCTTGTATCTGTGTGTTGGTGATGGGGCCGAGTTTAGTGCAGAAGCAAGTCTGTGATGGGCGGTGATGGGCCGGGTTTAGTGTAGAACAAGTTTATGAGATATCCGGCGTAAATCACACAGGCGGCCTCACAGAACAGCAAAAACTGGAGTAAAAAACAGCAACAGCCGGGAGTAAAGAGGGGGAGTTTGGGCTAAAAGGCGAAGATTGGGTAGTTTTTCCTGCTGAAGAAGAAAAAATGTTGGTTCGAAATGGTCAGCGCCAAGACAAAAGGCGTCGTCATGGGACTGAGGGCGCTGAGGTTCGGGGATTCTCGTTGGTTGGATCGGAGCTGCAAGTCTCATCGGGACGAAGCGTGATGAGGACATTCTACATACACTAGAAGGACTTTGTCTCTTGTTGGAGGATTCCATGTCTGCGTTGCTGTACTACGAGTACTCGCATCGCGATGATGACGATGAATTTTTTTTACTGAGTGTAATTGACATTGATCTCTGGCGGTCAAGGGCCGCACGGGGCGGGTTTTTCCCGGCCAAGAGTGGCTCAGCCCTCCTTATACGAAGTATGAGGGTGAGAAATGGGGTGACGGGATGTGTTTTACGATGTCGAGACGAGATGAGTTTATTTTAATTCTTATTCTTTTTTTTCTCGGTTAACGGAGATGGCCGGTTATCGATAGATTAAAGCTGTTTCTTCAGAGATACAAGACTAGAGTACCTGTGCTGCTCTTACACAGCATTGATCTACTGTCTGCATAGAAAAGTTTTGCACGTTTCCAATGTCTCTCGTATCTGATACGAAACAAGCGCTTCCATTGCCGCAGTGTTTCCGGCTCTTGCAACACGGACTCTATAATTGGGTCAGCAGGGATTCGTGGTCAGAGAAGGCGAGTGACACGAGCGGAGCTGCAGGGATCCCCCAGGGAGTTTCAGGGTATCGCAGTATGCATAACAGCGCCAGTCGATGTTAAAAAGTTGGAGGCCTGTAGAGGTTTGGTATGGAAACAAAATCACCAACATGCATCACCTGCAGTAACAACCGAGACACGCAATACTAATGAATGACGTTGAGAAGAGCAGAGCAGAACAGAATAGGCATCAAGTGACAACGCCCGCATCGTAGACCACAGTAGATAGCAGCAACATGGAAGACAAAATAATAACCGGCCTTAGTGTTGCATAGCCACGCTGCGAAACAGACTTGAAATCAAAGCACCCAAACGCCAAGCAGCCCTGCCTGTCATCAACCACTAATTTGCACGAGTCTAGCGCTGCTCAGTGGAGGCTTAGTGGGCCCTCAGCGCCCCCAGAAGCTGCCAAGCTGCCGCTGCTAGCGACTCTTGTTAGTTCTAGCTGTCTTCTGAGTACAGTAAGGTTCAACCGCCATCTGATGTTTGGTTTTGAGGCTTTCCTCCATCCTTTCTTTCTCTCCGCCTTCACCACATTATCGCCCTCTTTGTTCCTCCTTCATTGTCCCGGCCTCCGTCCGCGGCGCGCGCTTCCCCACCTCCGGGGCTTTCGTTTCCTTTTTCCTTTTCGTCTCGTCGGCTTTTTCTTTTTTGTTTCCCTTCGCTGCATCTCTAAGTCCGATTGTTGTTCTGCGCCACGCTGACAGACGCAATCGCTTCTTGGCTTTGTCTTTGTCTGTGTCCCTGCTTTAAGTTAAGAGACAGTCCGGGTTCGGTCATCTGGATGGCCTGTTTGCGATAACACAGCTTCCCTCTTTGCTTCTACTCTATTACGTGCCGCCTATATCGCTGGGGGCCGTGTAGAATATACCCACCCCGCAGCTATGGTTGCGCTCCGGCCTCTTCTGGCCGCTTTTGCTAGCACTGCCTTGTTAGCCCAGTCCGCGATTGGTACTGTTTGCTCCTCTACCATATCCCTCTACTCTCTTGACTTGGTTGGTTCCCATTTACTGACGTTGGCACCCGGCTGTGCGCATTCGTTGAAGAGAAGTCCTCTCAACTACGTGTCTGTCATTGACAATGTCAAGATCCACACACCTGCCGGTCGAGTTCATTCGCATTCCGACTTTGACCTGACCTTCTCCTTCAACCAGGGAGAAGAGAGAGTCCGACTATCGCTTCACCCGAACCACGATATCCTGCACGATGACTTTGAGGTGACGTTTCTCGACTCCGAAGGAAAGGTCAAGTCGAGAGAAAAGGTGGAACGTGCCGAGCACAAGGTCTATCGAGGCGACGCCTTTGTTGAACGTCCTGGAGAAGATGGCTGGTCCCTCGGTGGATGGGCGAGGATAACGATGCACCGCGATGGTAAACATCCGGTATTTGACGGCGCTTTCCGCATTGACGGCGACAACCACCACATCCATACCGGCTCCAAGTACAACAGCCTCAAGACCGAAGATGATCCTCTCCCTTCAGACTGGGAGGAGATACAAGATCACGATGAAGTCATGGTTATATGGCGTGACTCTGATGTTCAAGGCTCCCAGAGTCGCGAAGACCTGAAGCGTGACGTCTCGAAGCCGTCAGACTGCATCTCAGACTCGCTAAACTTTAACAACCAGTTTGACCTGGAGCTGAGGCGATCAACTGGGCTTCGAGGGATTGACCCGAGAAGCCTGTTCGGCCGCCAAATCGACGGAGGCTCCAGCGGTAGCGGCCAGAATCTCATTGCGAGTATTGGAGACACAGCTGGATGCCCCACTACCAAGAAGGTTGCGTTGGTCGGGATTGCTACTGACTGTACTTATTGGAATGGCTTCAACTCTTCCGAGGATCTTAGGAGAAACGTCATCGGCATTGTTAACCAAGCTTCCCAAGTCTATGAAAACTCTTTCAAGATCTCTTTGGGCATCAGAAACCTGACCGTCCTCGACCGTGGCTGCCCGGGCGCACCCTCCACTGCCACACCCTGGAACGTGGATTGCCAGGCCAACACCACCATTAGCGACCGACTAAACCTCTTCTCTGCCTGGCGCGGTAGATCTCTCGATGGTAATGCCTACTGGACTCTGTTGACTACGTGTCCCACAGACTCAGCTGTTGGGTTAGCCTGGAGGAGCCAGGTATGCCGTCAGGGGTCGGGGACCAGTTCGGACGGACAAGGGAACAACGAGACCGTCGCTGGCGCCAATGTTGTCGTGCGAACTTCGACAGAATGGCAAGTGTTTGCCCACGAGTCGGGACACACTTTTGGAGCCGTCCATGACTGTACAAGCTCTGCTTGTCCCGTAAGCCAAACATCACAATCGTGCTGTCCGCTCAGTGCCAGCACCTGTGATGCTGGGGGCCGGTACATCATGAACCCTTCGACTGGCACCGGCATCACCCAGTTTTCCCCGTGCAGCATCGGCAACATCTGTTCTAGCCTCAAAGCTGCATCTCTGTCAAGCTGCCTAACAGATAACAGGAACGTACCAACCATTACAGGTAGCCAGTGTGGCAACGGTATTGTCGAAGAAGGCGAAGAATGCGACTGTGGTGGCACCCAGGGCTGCCAGAACAACACATGCTGCAACCCCACGACTTGCAGGTTTACGAACAACTCCGTGTGCGACCCGTCCAACGAAGACTGCTGCACCGACCGGTGCCAATTCGCAAACTCGACAACGGTATGCCGTCCCAGCACTGGCGAGTGCGACATTCAGGAGACGTGTCCAGGCACCGCAGCCAGGTGTCCTGACGACCAGCACAGGGCAGATGGTGACACTTGCGGCAGCGGCAACGGCCTCCAGTGCGCTTCGGGCCAATGTACATCTCGCGATAGGCAGTGCCAGGCCGCCGTTGGTACTACGGCCGACAATAGCTCAACGACTGCATGCCCTGATACACGAGGCAGCTGCACTGTTTCCTGCTCAAACGGACAATCTGCCTTTGGGCAGCGTCAATGCCTCTTGTTTGGCCAGAACTTTATCGATGGAACGCCCTGCGGCGCCGGTGGACACTGCTCGAACGGATCATGCGAAGGCACCTCGACGTCTCGGGAGATTAGGGATTGGATCGATAGTCACAAGCAGATTGTCATCCCCATCGCCGTCGTCGTTGGAATTCTGCTTATCATCGTAGTGGCGAGCTGCATCATCAGCTGCTGCCGCCGGCGAAGACGCGCAGTGCCCAAGACTTCTTCACCTCCGTCGGCAGCATGGACGCAGTGGGGAGGCAACCAGAGCCGTGGACCAGGGCAACAGTTTGGCGTAGCCCAACCTCAGTACGATCCGCCGCCGCCGGCCTATGGCCAACAGCAGCAGCCTCCGGAATACGGACAGCCGCCGAATCAGGGGTGGAGGCCGAGAATAGAGCGGTATGCCTAAAAGTGTTGCGCATATCCGTCGTCTTTTATTCAGTTGATTGATTGTCTGTTTATCTTCTTATTATCGAATATGGAGGTTTTGTCTTTCTGTATGGGATCTGGAACAGCTTGGGATAAGACTCTCGTTTTGTTGTGGCTTGGAAAGATTACACGCATGCTTGGAAACTTGTCGACGGCGTTTTTTTGTGGTGCGGGTGCGGGTGCCATTTTAATGACGACTTATGAAAGAGGGAAACAGGGCTGCTTTGGTTTTTTTCTTGGGATACATACAGCTGATACATACATACCCATCGTTACAAGGATGTTGAAATTTGAAGTTTTTGTCTATAACAGCTGCTGAGTCTGGATCGTGGGACATTGCAAATAGGAAATGATTTTAATTGAATAGCTTGAAAAGAAAGGAGTCGTTAATACTGATGGACCCGATGCCATGGTCATAAAAGTTCATAATCCGCCGTGATGAAAAAGAGAGAAAAGAAAGAAAGCAAAAAGAGCAAGAAGATTCAGGCCCATCAATCGTCCTCCAGGTCCATGTTATTAACAGCCTTTCGGGTCTTGACGTGCCTCTCCCGCGCCACCGACAGGGTAGTTTTGAAATGCGCATTGTTCCGCCAATCCGCCTCGTCTTCGTAGCCGCACATCATGGCTGTGAAGCGCAGCCTCTGACTTGCGAGGCTCTTAACCAGCCATTCATTAGTATCATAGTCATGGTTTCTTATATACAGTGATTCGAGTAGAGGAAGAACAGAGAAAGCAAAGTGAAGATGAAGTGTTAGAGGGGCTGGAAGGTTTATACGCACGTCATTTGAGGTATTGGCGTACATCATCAGCTGCTCAGGACGATCCAATACCGCAAGAGCATAAGCCCTACGCTCGCGCGTCTCGAAAGCTTCCGATTTACAGCTGAAAATGGACGAAGTAGTCGTTTTGCTAGCATCGTCAAAGTCATCATCATCATACCTAAACCACACACATGTCAGTAACAAAAACCCAAACCCGCAAACAGTAAANNNGACAAATTCAAACAAGACGTACTCATCCTCTTCCTCCTCCTCCTCCTCCAACTCCTCCATCTCCTCCAAGTCCTCATCGTCATCAGCCTCCCCCTCATCCGTCAAGTCGTCCTCATGCTTCTTGTACGCGTTCTTCCCGCGCGCCTGCCGATCCCGCATGCTCGCCGACACGAGCGTCGGAAACGTCTTCTTCACGGCGACGCGCCGACGGGGCTGCGGGTTTTGAGCGGCTTGTTGTTGTTGGTGGTAGTGCTGGTGTAGCTGGTGCATGAGGTGCGACTCTTGGAGCTGCTGCTGGTATTGCTGGTTGATGTTTGCTTGTTGGGCAGCAGACATTTTGACGGTGTTTCTTTGAGGGGCGTATTTGACGTCTTTTTAAACAATGTGCGCCTGAATTTAATGTGTATGATTTTCTTTTATCTCTTTTAATGCTTGGTTTGGAAATCAGCAGATTGCGCCGGCCGTCAATCAAGTTGTCGTTGGAACAAAAGTGGTTGGGCGGAGGATGAATGAGGTTAGCAGTGTCAGGTTTGCCGCGCCTAGTGGCGATTTGCTCCATGGTCTTAAATATCCGCTGAGCCTCAACACACAGACCCCGCCTTCCAATAAGAATTCACTTATTAAGACACGTCCCGGTATATTGCACATAACAATTACACTTATATCGATCCCATCATAAAACCTTCACTAAGCAAAGCGGATTGATTAGTAACTGGGGACGCTGTCCCTCGATAGATTGATAGTACTCTGCAGGTTTTATTGTACAAGAAGCAGTCGCACTATTCGCCGACCTGTTCAAACAAGTGTAGACACAAAGTAGAAAATGCCCCGGCTGCCTCCCCCTTTCTCCGTCCCTCGCCTCCTCCCGTTTGCCTTGGACCCGAAAGAGAGAGTAAAAAGCAAAATAAAAGCAGATAAAAGCAAAGATGAAATAGATAAAATGAAATAACACCACTCGTTACTCCGTACGTCCGTTTTATCCCTGTCCCTTCATTCGAGTGTATCCGCGTAGTCAAGATGATTAGCATAGTCCAGCTTTCCCCCGGCTGTCCAGAGATATCGTGGTTCGTGACCAAAAAAGAAAGTGTAACGGGGAATGCTGGTAAACAAAAGGGATTGAAGCGCAGGGCTATTCGAGCCCCAGCGTTTGAGTTCGCGGCACCTCACCTCCCCCACATCCTTTTGACCATCTTTTGTTCCAAAAAGAAGAAGAATAGAGAGAGAGAGGGCAAAAAAGAAAAGAGAAGAGGGTCCACTGTCGAGATGAACCAGATCATGTCGCAGCCCCGTTGTCATGTCGCGCCATCCGCCGATACCGTTTTGTTTTCTAGAGGTTGCCGTATCGTCTATCACGGCTTCACCTAGAGTCGCTCAATCCATTCAACATCACTAAAAATATTATATGCGTTCGCCGTAATGCGTCTGCGTTCTCGTATCATCAGCGGCAGTGGTTTCTATCCACTGTTATTACCACTGAAGCTGATAATCGCAAGNNNTTCAAAAATGGTTAGCATGGTTTGTCCACCAAACATCCCNNNCCCTCTCCTCTGTTTGGTGTATGTAACACTTACACGACTGTTTGCGCCGTAAGCAAGCTTCTGGCCGTCCTTGTCCCAGCACAGACAGTGCTCATCCTCTTCTTCTGAATCTTGATTGCCCTTGAGGTTCTCTAGCTCGTCCTTGGACGGTCTCCAGATGGCCCGAGGCACGGTATGGCTGTCGACCTTCCATATCAAGACACTCCCTGGCGTGGCTCCTGCGATAAAGGCTCCGTCTGGCGTAAAGGCGAGCCGTACGACTGGCAGGTCCATTGTGAAGAAGCATTTCGGTTTGCTTTCGGGTTTTCTAGCGTTCCAAATCAGAATAGCGCCGTCCTCTCCTCCAGTGGCGATTAACCGCTCATCATCCGGTCCGGATTGGTCTGGCGGCAGGGGTTGCCAAGCCATCGTTGTAATTGAGCCTTGGTGGGCTATTATTGACCGACGTTGTCCTGATTCATCCCACAGCTGTGTACATGANNNGTATGTCTGATCCCAGCGCTCATCTTTNNNTTCCTCCAGTTGTTGCAAACTTACATCCAAAACACCCTTGTCACTCGAGGTGGCAACGAGCTGGGATCGCGGGTCAAACAAAACTTGGGCAAAGTGATCATCCTCCTTTGTCTCAAACTTTCGGGTTCTCTGAATGGCCGTCTCGCCCACACTTAGGCATTCGAATGTGCCGGCGCCGCAAATCAAAAACTCCGAATCGCCCGTCCATGTTGCGTCCAAGCCCGTGTCGAGACTGTGGCCTGGTAGCAGATACCGGAAGGACTTGTTAGAGCCAACTGAGTGCACCGTCACCAGAGTGTCGACCTTGTTCTCTGGGGAAATGGCCAGCAGCGCCGTGTTGCTAGGGTTCCATAGCAGCTTGACAATGGGCGGCTCCGACACGTCCAGGGACTGGACAAGCTCACCGCCGGCAGACCACAGGTGGATGGCGGCACGAGCTCCTCCGCAATCGCTGGCCACGGCAATGGAGGCGCCGTCCGATGTCCAGGCGAGCGCCGTCACCGTCGTCGACTTTGGAGAATCGGGATCTAGCAAGGCGTGGGCGTGGGGTGACACGTGATGATGCTGGCCGTGGTCAGTTGCTGTGGCACGCGAAACGGTCCAAACACGGGCTAGCGCATCGGTCCCAGCAGCCGCGAGGATTGATGGGTCTTTCGGGTTCCACTCGCACTGCAGCAGAATGGGAGTGTTTTCAGAGGCAGAGCCAGCTGGGGAGGGCGAAGGCGCTGTTTCAGTGGCGCAGTCGTCCATGAGGCGGATGAAGGTGGTGCCGGCAAACAGCTGCTCAACCTTGTCGACCTGCGTGCCTTGCTCGGGTCCCTCCGTCCGCACAATCGGCAGAGGAACCTGCTCTCCTTCCAGCGGAGATGGATAGGCGTGGTTATCGTGCAGGCTCTGGTCGTCATCGGCGTGGTGGCTGTCTTGCTGGTCCACATCCATGGGGGTGCTGACGGTGGCTGCATCGGATTTGCTCTCGAAGCCGTTGCTGAGCCGTGGGCGCTTGGAGGGCGACCCATTGGGCAGAGAGTTGTGATTCCGTTTTCGCGACAGCTCTGCCTCGTCGTCCTCCTCTCCGGGTGCATCTTCGTCCTCCTCCTCCATCTTTGCCGGCGGCTGGACCTCTAACGGCCCAAAGATGCCGTTGCGCAACGCCTCGGCTTGTGCGGCCGCATCTTCAGGCATCTGCAGGAATTGGATGGTTAGCCAAGGGGGAAAAAAGGAAGTGGGAGAAGCGACCCGCGATTGGCGCATGGCCGGCCCCCAAGCCCAATCGCGAACGGGCAGGGAAATCAANNNAGAGGAGCCGGCAGACATGAGAAATCGTAGCAAAACGTAAAAATCATGGCGTACCTGACGGCGTGAGTGCTCTCGCTCGAGAGCATAGTAGATGAGGCCGCTGTTGACGACGGACACTAGAGCACGGCCCTTGACATGGCGCGCAAAATCAAAGTCCCGTTGCGGCTCCTTGACGTGCCATTCCTTCTGGAATTTGGCGGCTGTTTCTCTGTAGTTAGAAAAAAAAGTAATNNNCAGNNNGATTTCTATCCTTGGTCCAGTTCTACGAGGAGTAGAGAGGGAGAATGCTATGCGATTCCACGTACTGCCTTCAAGCAAATACCTGCGCAAAAAGGGNNNGCAAAAAGCGTGAGTGGCAACGAGGCCTCTTTGGACCGAAAAACGCCAGGGCAAACGGGGAAACTGAAGGTAAGGATTGGGCTGCGGCGGGAGTTCCTTGGGGGTCGCTGGGTTGGGGCAAAAAAACGAGAACAAGGCTGATAGAGGCCGCGGGAATTCGAGGGCGTTGGGGACGAACCTCCAGATGAGAAAGTTGACTCGGTCTGAGTCGAGAAATTCCTTGAGGACCATGG
This sequence comes from Trichoderma sp. BMH-0061, assembly GCA_030015385.1. Lineage (NCBI taxonomy): Eukaryota > Fungi > Ascomycota > Sordariomycetes > Hypocreales > Hypocreaceae > Trichoderma > Trichoderma sp. BMH-0061. The sequence continues at coordinate 3,736,725 of JARWZN010000004.1, forward strand.
TTTCCGGGGGTCCAGATTCCGAGGGGGAAGCGCGCCAGCGAGGTGGCGGCAGTGTCACGGCTCGTCGTCGCAGGTGAGGGTGATTGTTGCAGCTATCGAGCAGCGCAGAGGCCCTGATGGGTAGCCGCCAGAGGGAGATCCGAATGGCAGGCTGGTGGTGAGAAGGAAGTGAGTGAGTGAAGATTCAAGAGAAGATGAATCGAATCCACAACTCGCCCACGGTCGGCAGAGACAAGGTACCTCTGCGTGCCTCTGTCGGTACATTGGCCCTGCCATGCCGCGCATGGAGTAGGCAGTACTTGCGGGCGGCGCTGCGAGTACCTGCAAGCCCGCCACAGCCAGCGCCACCGCCCAGGTAACCATCCAAGTACCGCATACTTTGCACCGGCCCTTCAGCCCACGCCAGACTAACGGGCCTTGTTTGGAGAGCCCAGAAAGGCGAGGCGCCGAAGGAGAAACCTAGCCGGTGGACTGCGCTATAGCCGGCGCCAGACATCAATTAAAGACCAGACAGCCCTCTGCCAATTATGTATGTACAAGGTACCCAAGCCAAGGTCGCGCCCAAGGCATTCCCAAACCTAATGCTGGAGAGATCTCCCCCAATCTGCCTCCCTACTGGTACTGGTGCTGGGTGCTGTACACGCGCTAGCCTTGCCATGGATGGGGGCTCAAATGCACACAAACGACCGTCTGCAGCATGACACTCTTCTCGCGTCCACCCCATGAGCATGAGCATGAGGCCAGAGGGCGGATGTTGCACAGCCTGAGAGTGTCCATCTTGATACCTGCTTCTGTCTGTTGCTAACGTGAGCTCGCAGGAAATGTCTGTCTGGTGGCTTTTACCGTCGACATCGCAGTGGCGCTCCGGCGTATTTAGCACCAGACCCTATTTAGTAGGCAGCCCTTGAAGCCAAAACTGTCCCATCCGTCCATGGCAACGGATTACCTAACACAACTTGCCATGCTACCCTCCCAGCCTGTGAATACGGAGAGGTACCGAGCTGACGCCGCGGCATGTGTGCGACGTCCATGTACTGCTCCGTACTTGGCACTACTGCATCTAGTCGGCCACCAAAGTGGACTGGTCTGGCGCTAGATTGAGCATTCAAATCGTTGTGGAACGAGATAGCATGGCGGTAGGGCAACGGGAGAAACGGGGATTGGGGAGAACCCTAGGCCTTGGCCAAGCTGCCGAGACCTTTGACGGACCATCTGTAGACAATGAATCAAGGTACCCGTCACGGGGGTTCAAGTACGAGGGAACAATCAGAGACGGCCCAAACGGCAGCCATGCTGTGCTCGCAAGTTGCATGTACATTCAAGGTGCGTTTTTCGCCATCAAGAGGAACCAGTCTTTGCGGGGACCAGTTAGAATCGTCCTTGTCTGACGAGTGCGTGCATTTATCGGCAACGATGAAAGGTACAAGCTTCTAGTACAGTGCTACTGTGCTGTCACGTAACTCGGGTCCGACATGCGTGGCAGCGCCGCGTGCCATCTCCAAGAGGCGAATAAGGACACGACGATCGAGAGGGAGAAAGAAAAATTGCGTCCATTTGTTAGCGTCGGTGGCGCCAACCGCTGCTCCTTCGTCAATCGCATCAATCTGTCCCATGCTTTCGCTGTGATGCCCTCGATCACCGTGTCTCTCCCTTGTCTCTCGCTCTGCGGGCCAAAAAGCTTCTCCGTATCCAGAACATAGGCAAGTCTCAGCAAGGGAGCCGCGCGGAAACGTTTCTATCCCGTAAAATCCGCTCCAGTAAGATTCGGTAAAACCCGTTTGGTCATGTCGTCACGGACTCGGTTAAAAAACGATAGCCCAAACCATTCGAACGAGTCCCTGCAAAGGGGGAACCAAATTGCTTTTGTACTGTAGAGTGTACGGAGACAGATTGCTGAGGGTCCCCCAGGATTACTAAGGCGGCTGCCAAGAGAGGATAGAAGGCCAAAAGCCTCAATTCATGCGGTGGCAAAGTGCGAAAGGTCTTGTGTGCAGCAGCTCCGGACTATCCCCATCACCAATCGAGATTCCGATCCAGGGCCAAAAGAAGCAGCTCGTTGTTTGGTTCCCCATCTGGTCGTTCTCGAGCCTCGCTTCCTTTTGCTCGTCTTCGTCCGCGTGTTTCCTCCGGGCATTTCTGCCATCATGACGGACGAGAGCAGACCCCAGAGCGCACCAAGGCTGCACAAACAAGCTGTGCTGCTGCAAGCTCAGGAATCTGAGACTTTGCAGATCGGCTGGGCACTACTCCGGAAATGGAGACAAGGTCTCGTAACTCTCTCCAGTAGTACCTGGACATCCCGCGCCCCGCAGCCTGTCCTGTCGCCCAATTGTCCGTACTGCTGCCACGGGATCCCCTTGGATGCATCTGGGGCTCGTGAGAGGCCAGAAGAAAGGCAACGGCATTGCCTGTGCGCTCTGCGTCGTGCGCTATGCGAGGAGAGAGCACATACTGTAGCTCCTTTGGCCAGCGCTTTGCTGACCAGAATCCTTTGTATCTCCGGCGCAAGAACCTTCCATCTCCTCTTCTTATGGCCTCGTCGATTACATAACCTCCAAAAAGTGGTCCTGAATTTTAAGATTCAGTCTCACGCGCGCGCACTGACGGTTCCCCCTGGCAGCGTTTCGAGTCTGGAATTGGCAGCCCTCACAAAAAGCTTCCGTAGCGGCCAAGGATGAACAACGTGCTCTCCCAACTCCGACTCTTGGCCGGTCTCCTCCTCCCGCAGCAGCCTTGTGGACGGCATCAAGCGTCTTGGAGGGTGAGGTGACTTTATCGTCAGACTACGTGGCACTGGTCACAGGCGACAAAAGGGGCGGGCGGCGACGTTGTGTGGTGGTCCGCCTGGGAGGTGGCGCCGCGAGCTTGCCTGTTCCCCTTCATGCCTGTGAAATGCATCTGCACAGGGGTCGAAGGTGACGGCTGCGATGTGCGTGCCGGGGACAGGGGTGCGATGAGATGGCTGCCATGGCTTATTATAGCCCGGAGACGGTGGATGAGACGAGGGGGGATGACGGAGCCAAGCCCGGCCAGCGCATATATTTCGCGATGCATTCTTCAGTACGGGTACAAAGTACGATCACAGGTACGTCTATATGGATCGCTGAAGGCAAAGAAAACTCTGAACGAAGAAAAAGACCTCGGCTGCGCTGAATTTCGCTTCGTCTGTCCCCCGAGAGACGTGTCGCGGTAAAACAAAACGCTGCATCCGCATCCACAGCCCCCCGAAAAAACTCCATCCAAGGGATTCCAAAAGTCAGCATCTTTGGTGATTGATGGGTCCCTTAAGCTCGCCCCACCGACAACCCGCCCAGAGAACCGGCCATGGATTCGCAGACGAGGACCAGGACGGAGGTACGTACCGATTACGCGACCCAGAACTTCTTCGAGGAACAAGAATCGTGAGGCAGGCTAATCAAGTCGCGGTTTCGGACGTGCATGTACGTCAAATGCACCAAGCTCTCCGTACAGATGGAGCACATGCACCTCGTACTTTGCACATGAGCTTGCATTGGCCTGCCACGGGTACAACGTCGAGGTACTTGCAAGGTACGAGTACATGTACACACACAGCCCGCGAACCCACCAACCTTGACCTCCATGCCTGCGGGCTGTACATACAGACTGGTACAGTAGCAGCACTGCGAGTGCCTTATGCTTAACCCTTTGTACCTTGCCTGAGCCAACAAGTGATGACCTCCTCCTTCGACGTTTTTATTCCCGAGCAATGCCAAGGCCAAGAGCTTTCTGCAAACGTTGCTGTGAGGACTGATGCAAGGTCGGCTATTCCGACACTTGTCTCTGCCCATCTGTTCGCCGCCAGGTTCTCGTTCGGGACGGCTTCTCCGCCTGTCTCTTGTGCCCCCGTGTTCCGTGACACATGTAACGTGTACCTGTCCCTGTACCCGTGCCTGTACAGAGCGGGAGCTTCGCACAAGGTCCCCCAATTGCGGGTTTTTGCACATCGGAACCCCACATGATGGCCAATTCAATTGCAGGCTGCCGAATCAAGCTGATGGACCCGATAGGAGGAAAGCCCGGTGTTCTAGCCGAGGTTCTGCCCTTCAAATTGTCCACCGCTGAGTCATGACTTTGGCACGAGGAGAGTGTGGTCTTGATAGAGCACATTCAGATGGTGAACAAGAATGGCGAGAGTAGAAATGGGCAGGCAAACTAGGACGACCACATCCACAAGTCGCAGGATATGCGCGCTTTGCAATGATTAGAGAGGATCGATGCGGGTTACAAGGTTTGTCAGTTATCAAGCCAAAATGCACTGATCCTAGTTCGTCATTTTGGCATACCGTCGCGCGGAGGTTCAAGGCCGTTCCCGCGCCAGCCACAAGAACTCAACTAGGAAATGCACTTCCAGCCTTGGTATGATGCAATACCAGGAACAACCGCCAAGTATGCTGTATAGCAGCTATCAGGAGGCTCGCAGATATCAAAATGCCAAAGAAGAAGAAAATAAATATCCCATTTTCCTGATAGTAATCGCTTCATCCCAGTTCACTTGCAGCTGTGAAAGAATGCCAGTATTCGCTGGTTGATGCCTGAGGCTAACACTCTAGCAGCCAGTCGGCAGCTCCCGATCTGGATCCCTTTGCACACATAATCACAATGCTAGCATCCCTAGCATGGAAGCTGTCGCCTTGACCACAAAGCTGCGACAACGAACATCCGAGCGCACGCAAAGAGGACAGCAAAGCCTTGTTCCCGCCTTGCCGTGCAGCTTCGCCTTGCCAAAAACCACCCCCGGTTCAAATGACATCTGAGAAATCCCCGCGATAAACCGCCCCCCATCCCGCATCGCATCCCGCATCCCGTCGCCATGCCCCCGCGAATAAACATCCCGCCAGTCACACGAGCCCTGCTCGGCACTCTGCTCTTCCAGTCGGTCCTGAGCGCCGCGATTAGGTATCGCCAGTGGTCCGAAGACACGGACATCGTCATCCCGTACTTGACGCTCATCCCACAGCTGTCTATCACCTACCCATGGACTTTTCTGACGGCTTCCCTAGTTGAGGGCAACGTCTTTACGTTTGGACTGGGCGCTGTGACCCTGTATCATGGCGGCAGATATCTGGAGAGAGCATGGTCGTCGGCAGACTTGGCCAAGTTTATTGCCATTGTTTCGCTGATCCCAAATGTCCTAACCTTTTTTACCATGGTCTTCTTCTTCACCCTGACCAGGAATCCTGACTGGACGNNNGTTTACACGCATATATATATCCCTGTTGCATGTTACTCTATGCGAGATGACTGCNNNCACCCGATTTTCCCTGAAAGTCTTACGGTTATTGGCGGCACCATTCCCTTCCAGATCGCTTTCCTCGTTGCCTTCAGCCAACTCATCCCTGCGCATACGGTAACGCTCTTCCGAGGAGTCGTCTCTCTCCGAGTCCCGAAGATNCCCCTCATCTACATTGGTATCGTCACCTTGCTCTCGTTCACGCCGATACTGTCGCGCGCTGCTCTGTGGCTGGCCAACTACAGCTTCCTCACCAGTTGGACATACCTGCGGTTTTTCAAGGTAGTCTTTCCCGACCTTGATTCGGCTCAGCCAGCGTCGCTGCGGGGTGACGCCAGCGAAACTTTTGCCTTTGCCGAGTTCTTCCCAGGCCCTGTCAAGCCGTTTGTGGCCGCCGTTGCAGATCAGATCTACGGCATCCTTGTGGTGATTCGGCTCTGCAAGCCATCGGGACAGCGGGGCATAGCCACACGCCATGACAGCATCTCGCAGAGAGGGGCCCCGGGAAGTGCTCGTGCCGAAGCCGAGAGAAGGAGAGCCATCGCGCTCAAGGCGCTGGATCAGAGACTGAATGCAGCCACCGCCGCTGCTCGACAGTCGGCACCGGCTCCGCCGCCAGCTTCTGCTCAGCCAACCGGCCCGCCTGTGCAGGTTCAGCCCCAAGCAAGTGCTCAGACAGCCATGAAGTCTGAGCCGGGACCGATGCTCGGCGAGACCAAATTTGAGCCAGAGGAAGATGATTCATAGGAGAGTCTCAGGGGCGAGCCGCACATTCGTACGATGTAATGATATAAGTGATATCTCGATGTCGGGGGTGAGGGAACCAGGGGCGATGGCGTCACGAATCAAATGATAATAATGATACCAGCGGGTAGTAGATTGGATCGATGGACAGTAAGTTGGCGCCTTGGTGTTGTCCTGGATCATGGGGTTAATTGTCTAGCCAGCACGTCAAGAATGAATCATGCCTTTGTTTGCCTTGTCGACGCCAGAACATGTCCGTTTTAGAATTGTGTTTTTGAAGAATACCACTCTCTGCTTGTCTTGGAATGGATATGAGACATGTGTGTATTGTATTTGCAAGGCGCTTTGTTCGGATAGGAGCGGTTACAAGCCTCGAGGGAAGCAGGCGGCAAATACTTGATAATCAAATGAAAGCTGAGGGACGATCAGTTGAGCTGATTGGGTCGGAGCAAGGATGTTAGTTTGTTTGTCTCACGATGACATGGTACATGGTACAATATGCACTGCTATCTCAATGTATGTGGGAAATTAAGAGTTCCTCATAACACCTCTAGACGCTGATGCTTGCACGGGCCATCTAAAATCAGATATCACAAATACGTAGATGAAGACGAGATTACAGAAATGACAGCTGATATCCTATTATACCATATCGTACCACCGTATGGCGTAGTAGGGCCACGAGGTCTAAACATGCCGGTGATTTGCTATAGAAGACCAGAAGCAGTCTTTCCTTTTTATTTCTTCCTCCAGGGGGCGGCAGGTATCCAGCATCTCAGGTCAAAATACACATCATATACATTTCCAGAGACTATTACCTTATGAAGATATTAAAGGTGTGGTATTAAGAGGAGGCGTCCATAGAGATACACTCCCAATAGTCGCCCGGGGTGCAAAGCCACATGGTCTAGCTGGTAGCGATGAAATCCTACGACTAGCAAAAAATGATTATTGATAGAAACCTACCTTCCCATCGTACGTGTCATGTCCTCTCAAGACCATCGTAAACGAGTCCAACCAGAGGCACCCAAACGCAAAAACAGGCATGGCGTCCTGAAACAAAAACCCCCAAAAAATCCCCCGCCGTCCAAAACCTCAGCTACCCGGGCCTAAATACAATAACACCAAAACAGCCGCATATACATACATACATCCATACAAGGACACCTACAGTAATGTCCTAAAGCCGGGGCATGCATGAGGACAGTAGCACCCCGGATGGAGTAGGGGTGAAATTGTGGCTTGCTTGCTTCGCTCTACCTACCTACTTTACCTGTATGTATTCCAGCAAGCGTCGAGGGGGAGGAAGCTAGTGATGGTGGCATTCTGATTCAAGAGGGTGTGTGTGTGTGCGTGTGTGTCCAGCTTTTCTTGTTTAACGATGCAAAGGGGAGGAGGGAGGGGAAACAATGTTGCCGAAACAATTTGCAGCTTTTGTGTGACCCGGCAAAGTTGATGCGTCGACTGCTCGTTAGGTGCAGGCTATATTTGCAGCGGCTCATGACAGGCCGGAAGTACTTGCATCACCATCCTCTTTTTTTTCCTTTTCGTCTCTTGTCATGGTTACTAGGTTGCTGGCCAAATTTGCTGCACCCCTGACGCTCATTCTGGGGGGAGTGGAGCTTGCGGCAGAGGCTGTGAGTTGCTTGTCTGGGGTTTGATCATGGATTGCTACGCAGATAGTGTAGAGCTAGATTTGCTTCTTTTCAGCTTCACCCAGCTCAGACGGCGCTCTCAGCAGCTACTTGCAGAAATCGAACGATCCAAAATCTAGATCCATCTACAGTCTCATACAGCCTGACAATCAGGTAGGCCGATGATCGAGCAGGCAGCGCAACTAGCTTACTTTTTACAGAGTTCGCAGCCCATCCAGGGTAGTGACAACAAGCCGGGCAGCTCGCGGACTGTTGGTGATAGTCCTTGGCCCGCCCGCCGTTCGTCGCCTCGCCTTGCGCAAGGGAGGGAGGGGCGTGCAGGCTGGAATCGCCGTGACACGAGAAGTTGCCAACCATCGTCCAATGGCGAAACCCGAAGCACTGGGCCGCTGCCGGAGTCAAAAAGAAGAGCTGCAAAAGCAGGACAACGTTGCTGCTGCGTGCATTTACTGTACAGCAAAGGACGGACGGGGGCTCACGTAGTGCAGAGCGAAGAGAGGCTACAGGCAGGTTGCACAGCACAAGACACCCACAGATGCCGGGTACACATGCAGTTACAGTACATACTCGTAGATAGATTGGCACGAAACATCGCAGTCAGGCGAAACCTGGCAAGTCGGACGTGCGGGAATCTGGGCTGGGCGGCTCGCCTTTGTTCGATGGGCGATGAAACTTGGACAAGCCACAGCTTTGCCCACAGCTAGTCCGGAAAGGGTGCTAGGCAAGGCCTGTGTCTCTGGATGATGGATGGCGCGCTGAGCACAAGGAGCATCGATCGAGTCGTTGCAGGGGGACGTGCGGCCACTATTGGAATTGATCTGTGCTAGGAGCATTCTGCACGGATGCAAGTCGTGGTGGTAACCGTCCCCCCTAAAACCAAGTACGCGGAAAAAGCACGTTTGATGGATGATGCCGTAGCGAGCGAGGGAGCGAGTGAGAGCGTTCTAATGCTGCGGTCGCGTTAAGCCGTAGAGGGTAGAGGGTAGAGGGTAGAGGAGGGGATGGGGAGGGCAGCAATGGGAATGCGCCGCGGCCAGCTGCTTCGCATTAGCCCGCGAGATTTCATCGGATGCCACTCCAGTCCAGGCCAGGCTGGGCCAGAGCGAGACGAGAGCACTAGCCATCGGGGTCACCTTGGGCCACCAACCTGGAGCCAATCTCGTGCGGGTTTNCTAGCTAGGCGGCCATGGCGCTGGCTTCGTTTCTGCTTGCCGCCCTCCTGCCGGGCCTCGGGGCTTCTGGGCCAAATGGGCCTCTGGGGTTGGAGCCCACACGCATCGCGTCCGTCGCTGAGCAAAGCAAGGGGCCGAGCTAGGATGCTAGGCAGAGCTAGCAAGAGCTGGGAAGAGCCCCAGATGGCCAGATCCGCCGGCGGCTGGCCGTGGCACGTCAGTGTGTTGAGCAGCTCAGGAGTGTGTGGGTTGATCCACTCGGTAGCCACTCGGTAGCAGAACTTCTTTTTCTCTCTCTTCTCTTGTTCCAAATGGATGACATGAGGAGGTGGAGCCACTTGTGGACTGGACGCGCTCACGGTAGGGGTGCGCTGGAGCTGAGCGGGCTCGAGCGAAAAGGGAGTCAGCGTACAGCGGCCCCAGCGTGTGCGCAGTGCGTTNNNGAGGACGGGTACTCGTGGGTGTGCTCGTACCTGTACAGTACTCGTGCCTGCGATGCGATGGGGACTCAGACCGCATCGCGAACACGCGGCTAGTGTCCGAGCATTTCTCACCAGACCACCGACGCAATTCATCGTCAGCGAGCATGCTCCCTCCCTACATAGCGGCGTATCTACTCGTCCAGTAAGGCCCATGATGGACCTCTGCTCGTGCAGGTGCAGGTGCAGGTGCATGTACTTGTACCTGCTGGCACGCACGCCGCGTGGAGCGCAGCTGCAGGCCACGGCACTCGACATGAAATGCAACAATTGACGTCGTGTACCAGTAGATGCTGAGGTACCTGTACATGTGTCCAGGTTGTCTTGCTGTCCAGTCCCTTTTTCCCGCGAGCCATGCCATGCACCCCAATGCTTCCGTGTAGCATCGCTGTCCGTCTGGCCTGCTCCACCAAACGAGCCCGGCCAGCGCAGAGATCCTACCGGTACCACGACCGCCGTAGTCAGGCAGTGTAGCGTAGCACGCAGCCTCAACAGCAGTACAGTAGCAGTAGACTGTAAGCCACCAGGTGTGTTGTGGTTCTTGGGGCCTCGAGCCTTGTGCGGCAGTGGCGAGGCTTCTATTGCTGGCTGTCGGGATTATGGCGCTGTAGTAGGCAAGGTATGGATGGTATGGACACCTAAGCAGCCGCAGCTAAGCACAGCTCACATGGATGCAAGCAGTCGCTCCCGAAACAATTGTTCAGGGTGGCTCGCGGCTTTGCATTGCTCCAAACGGGGGCTGGGCACAAGAAACACATGCGTGGCACACGCTTATGTAACAAAGGTTGCCTGCAGAAAAAAGGCCGAATGCAAGATACGGCTTGGAGTATCTTGATCCTGAGGCTCCCAAAAAAGGCCGCCCAGCCCTCCCGCGCTACCCTGACCTTATATTTTAGGCGCTGCAGCCCCGGTCACATGACCTTCGTTCCTTTTTCGTAGCGCCCCTGGCCTTATCCCCGACTATGGAGCTCAAAGCCAAGACATGGCCCCGGTGCCGCTCTTTCTTTCTGTGCTCTTCCGTTCACGTCTCTTTTGTGGGGTTCTCTCTTTAGCGCCCCCTTCCTGTACTTCAGTACTTCCTCTAAGGTACTAGCCCCGTCCGATGCTCTCTGCTAGCAGCCACTCTAACTTGAGCGGCACTCCGTGGGAGCCGTCATCTCTTGTTGCGAGCGTTTTTATCACGGAGTCTGCTGTCTGGACCGGCAATGGGAAATGAGGTGCCACCTACGTCCATCTAGTGAGCGCGGCTCCGTTCTTACGAGCTTAGCTACTGTGCTGGAGCCCAACACCGAGCGGGTACCTCGATTCCTTTCCGCTCGAATTTTCTTTGCCTGGCTGCTGGAAAGCCTTACAATTCGTACAAATTGCTACTCTCCGGCCAACAACGCGGTCATTTGCGCAAACCTTGGCTGGAGCTGTTCCTCTTCAAGATCGAGTGGCTTGCCAGGCATCCCGGCTGGCTCTTGTCACCTTGGCTACACGCCACCATTTTGTTGGCGTCGTTCTAGTTGACTCGTTCTGGTCGACTCGAGTGCCACCAAGTTGTCGAGTACACCTGCCACTGTATGCCGGACGAGGGAGCGCCTTTGTACCTGAAGCGTGTCACTGCCATCATCTCCATGCGTAACCTCTGGTGCCACCTCTGGTATTACCGCCATCTGCCCAAACTAGCGCCATGGTCATTTCGCCCACCAAAACTCAGGCCAAAAGAGCTGCTGACATTGCATTGCCCACGAGCCAACCAACCTACTGTCTCCCCCGGCAAATACCGGGGGTTAAACTACGCATCGCTCCGTGCCTGTATTCGTATCGAGGACTGGCGTCGCCAATAATGGTTGAAGATCCCCGAGAGCTAGCTGGAGAGCTCTTGCTGCCGGTTGTCTTACCCGCTGGATCCTCGTGCCATGCTTGTTTCTGCCTCGATGCGCCCAAGTGGAGGACAGAAAAACCGCGACCGAGAAGATTTCGAGCACCCGCAAGTTAAATCATACGCCTACAAAAGGAATTACTACGTCTACATTTCCCTATTAACTACTACTATATCTACATTTCCTATTAACTGCTACTAAGTCTATCTTTTTCTAATCACTGCTACTAGATCTATATTTCTTTAGTAACTGCTAGGTTATATCGTAAAGTCCGGGTGCTGGCAGAACAGGCGTTCCCCTGTAAAAGCACTACTTGACGAATTAATGAGATGCACATATTGCTGAATGTATGTACCTATTCATTTTGCGGTCTCGCTTTTTCTGACCCCCGCTTGGCGCCCATGGATCCTCAGGAACCGGGATACGTACTCGTACGGATCTTTTCGCTGGCCCTGCGATGCGATGCACCGATACATTGAATCTACTGAAATACATACAGGTACGAGGACAAGCACGGAACGCATTTCCTGCTTGAGGTGAGCACTTTATCAATTGTAATTACTGGTACAGCCACCGCCATCTGGTAGTGTCAATCTGTGGCCGCCTCAAACTCTGACGATTTGCCTCATCTGAGCGATGCGATGTTCGCCATGTTCGCAGCCAGCGATGACAGAAGTAAACTTTGGCTGGAGGCTCGCTATCTCTGCATAGGTGGCATGAGGGAAATTGCGCATACTCAGCCTGTGAATAGAGTCTGCGCCGCCAAGTACGAGTATGACTGCTTGCACCAGCTTGCGTGCCAGCAAATCGACAGCCTCGCCGTCAGATAAGACTGGTCTCTTTTTTTGCTTCTTCTGCTATGGATCCTCTCGGGTGATCAGTGTCTCCGTGCAGGGAAGTGAGCGCTCTCGCCATGGTTCCTCTCAGCCGCCTTAGCCTAGCCCCTCGCCTATGTACATGGCCGTATTACTGTGCTTTATGCATATACTCGTAGATGGCCTGCAAATAGAGAGCCACGGTAGCTGCGTCAACTCGGGTGCCCAGGCTCTCAAGTCTCCGTCGTCTCCCCCAGCTTTTTACCCTTTGCAGCCCAGAGTGTGTGTGGGCTGCTGGTGGTAGCCTCGGGCACTACAGCGGTACGTACCTGAGCGTGAGTAGCCGGGTACTTTGTACTGGCACACCATCTCTCGCAGAACCCTGCCCACACCCCCACTTTACCTACTCGGCAAGGAAGAGCCAAAGCCGCCAAGCAGCCAAAAGCCCCACTTGACCAGGGTGGCCCCGCTCCACAACAAGCCACGCCCTCCGTGGCTATAGACCGTCCTTTCCCTCCCATTTTCATCATTTTCATGGGTAAGGTAAGTTTGTCGGTTCAGCAGCGCAGGTCCGTCCTCCACAAGACCAGCCTTTTCTCTCCCCATTACCCGTTCTCTTTTTCTCCCCTCCATCACAACTCGCAGCCATAGCAAGCAGCGTCGGGGGTTCGTGGATCTTGACGTGCCTCCACGGTACCAACTATTCAACTATCCTTCCGCATAGAATTTTAGCCTCACCGGCCTTCCGTTTCGCTTGCATTTCTACTTTGCGTATCTTTTTACTCTTCATTCTTTCTTTTGTCGGGCCGAGCTGTCACTGGCGCCATAAATTAAGTGTCTGCTCTGCGCGGGTGCTTTTTCAGCGGTGCCTGTATCCAAGCCATTGGACCGCTGCCACAGCCATCGCTCTTCAATCGACACGGCAATCACCAGCTCGGAGATTTTCGCGCCGTCGCGTCGAGACTCATCTGTCCAGGCCCGCGCTATTCAACCTACACCGCCAGCCTTGTCGCGATAATCCGCTGCCGAGTGCGTCGCGATGGCGAACCATCACCCATCACCCACGATGATGCAGATGCAGCATCAGGCACCCCCTCCCGTGGCACCGCCTCAGAATGTCCAGCCAAACCACTTCAACCCTTCGCACCAAATTGCGGCTATGAATGAGGCTGTCTGGTTGCAGATTGGTATGAACCCTCCCCTACTTACTAGCTCACCCAGGCCGGGCCTTGAGACTGACACTCTGAACGGAAGCTTTTCTGAACTGTTGCGCGTTCCTGATGAGGCTATGCACGCCTACGAGCGAGCCCTGCAGGCCAATCCAAACTCTACCGCCGCAATGAACGCGATTGGCATGCTCCTCAAGGGTCGCGAGGCCTTTGACAAAGCGCTCGAATTCTTCCGAGCCATTGTCCAGCTCGACCAGAACAATGGCGAAGCATGGGGAAATCTCGGTATGCCGCGTCACCGCTACACTGATTCTTTGGATTTAGCTCATCGAATGCTCTACGGCCACTGCTACTTGATGACTGAAAACTTACAAAAGGCATACGACGCTTACCAGCAGGCGCTCGTCAACCTTCGGGATCCCAAGGTATGTGGANNNCGCGCTAGACAGCTTGGCTTTTGCTTGGCGATCTGGGTAATAACTGTGACCATGGTAGACCCAATGCTGTGGTACGGTATTGGTATATTGTACGATCGTTATGGCAGTTACGACTACGCCGAGGAAGCATTTTCTCAGGTCATGACCATCCAACCCGACTTTGAGAAGGCCAACGAAATATACTTCCGACTGGGCATAATCTACAAGCAACAGTCGAAATTCAACCAGAGCTTGGATGTAAGGCAATGCCCTAAACTAAGCAACCCCNNNCCATCTNNNCTAACAGTCTTTTCAGTGCTTCAAATACATTGTCAATTCTCCTCCTGGGCCTCTTACCCAGGAAGACATCTGGTTCCAGATTGGTCACGTTCANNNGCAACAGAAAGATGTGAGCTTCTCATTTTCACCACGACTGTATGGTATGCTAACCTTGCTTCGCAGTTCGATGGCGCCAAGTCCGCCTACCAGCGCGTCCTGGACCAGTCGCCCAACCACGCCAAGGTTCTACAGCAATTGGGTTGGCTCTACCACCAACAGAGCCCGGCGTATGACTCTCAAGAACGTGGCATCCAGTACTTGGAGAAGTCTGTCGCGGCAGACAACCAAGATGCGCAAAGCTGGTATCTCTTAGGCCGTTGCTATATGTCGCAGCAAAAGTACCCCAAGGCCTATGAAGCATACCAACAAGCCGTATACCGGGATGGTAAGAACCCCACGTTCTGGTGTTCTATTGGTGTCCTGTATTATCAGATCAACCAATATCGAGATGCGCTGGACGCGTACTCACGGGCTATTCGTCTCAACCCGTATATTTCTGAGGTCTGGTATGACCTCGGCACTCTCGTAAGTCCTCCTGTTGTCTTCACTATCTACTTCTTACACCGGATTACTGACTCGGAGCAGTATGAGTCGTGCAACAACCAGATTGCCGATGCACTGGACGCTTATCAACGGGCAGCAGAGTTGGATCCGGGTAACCCACACATTAAAGCTCGCCTTCAGCTTCTTCGCTCTGGCGGTACAAATGGCGGTCCGCCACCTGCTGCTCCTCAGCCTGCCGACATGCATCCTTCAACGTATCAGACAGGTCCTACGGGCCCTCCTCAATGGGGAGGATCCGCGCAGCAGCAGTCCGCTGGTCCCCCTGCTGCCACTCAGGCAGCTGGTGAGAGCTGGGCTGGCAGGCTGTCCAACGTCAACCCGCCACCCCAACCGCCCAACCCTTATGAGAGCAGAGCCGGCGAGCCTTTCCGTGGTCCAGCGCCGCCTCTCCGGCAGCCTAGCCCTCCTCCGCAAGAGCCGCCTTCACGCCAGCCATACCCTGAGCTTAACAGGCCTGGTCCATCGCGTCGTGGCCCGTCACCGCCTCCCCAGGCCCATCAATATGCCCAGCCTCTTCCTCCGCCACCACCTCAGTCTCAACCTCCAGCTCCCGCACCGGCTCCTTCGCGACGTGTTGTCAATCCTAACTGGGATGGCTCGACGCCTTCGTCGGCTCCTGCTGCCAATAACCCTAACAATGCCAACCCGCCTCCAATGCCTCCGTTCCGGTCGGCCAACAGCCCTCGCACTACCGACGGCCGCCCTCCAGTTCACGACAACCGCATGCCATCTCCCAAGTCGGCTTATCCCCAGCACCAAGCTCCCCCGCCACCTCACTATGCCCCCCACCATCCAGAAATGCCACCCCAGAGTGCTCCCGAAAANCAACACACAGCCGCCGCCTCCCCGCCTGCGGCGATCTCTGAGCCTCCTGCTCAACGCATGGAGGACCGGCCCTCGTCTGTAGGACCCAAGAGGCATCGCGAGTGGGAAGAGGAGTCTGTGGCCAAGAAGCCGGCTAATGAGGAGACTCGTGCACGACTGGGCGATCTGGCACACCGTAGGCCCTCTCCAACCCCTCCCCGCGACCCATATCGCCGCAATTCGTCGGAGGCTCGCCGGACGGAGGAGCAACGTCGTCCTGAAGAGCCCAGGAGGTCCGATGAACCGCGCCACAAGACGGAGACCTATCACCCGTCCGAGGCTGCTCATCACACGCAAAGTCACAGTGTGAGCTCAAACCACCTGCCGCCGATGCAGCCGGGATCAGGCCCCATGACTGGTGTTGTCCACGAAAAACCCCAGCCGCCGGTTGTTCCTAAGGAAGAACCTCGTGCCGAACAGGCGCCCCCAGCTCGCCCAGCTCCTCCACCAGCCTCTGAGCCCGAGCGTGCTGCCAGGAAAATGGACGTCGACGAGGACTATGATGACAGCGGGGAAGACGAGAAGAAGACAGTGGTCCTCACTAATGGTTCTGGGCCTCCGGCAGCATCAACTGACTTGAAGGCCCCGGCGTCTTCTGCAAGCAACGTCAATGTTGCTTCTGGCCCTGTGCCCAAAACCGAATAAGACATTTTAACATGCAGACTAAGAGAGGATGGGATTTATGAGTCAGGCCTTTTACGTGGCGATTTGTTTCAGTGTCCCTTCCCCCTTTTCTTTTCTTTATTATATATCAGACTTTCAACCCCAGTATTACTACTTAGTTTTTCATATGTTACGGGACGATTTTGACGGACGGCAATGGGGGACGGATCATTGGTTTTGGCTAAAACAAACTGTCGCCAGGGAGCGTTTTCCGTACCATAGGTGTAGTCCTTTTTAAATCTCAATGACTTTTTTGACCAATTCTCGGCGGCACTCGGGCATGTATGTGTACTTGTATCTAATTCTATGCTTGGTTCTCTTTGTTGCTTTGTCCCGCAGAATGCCTGCGCTGGAGACCTCGAGTCACGTGAGCTATCGCACTTTTGCCCGTACCCAGGTTTTAGTAGCGGTTGATTGGCCCAATTGGCCCTTGCGCCATAAACGGCTAGCGCTGAATTCTGGACCTCACATCAGGTCTCGCTTAAAATTTCGCCCACAAATTATTTCCTGAAAGCCCTTTTCACTTTTCTGCTCCGCGCAGGCTTCGTCAATTTTTCATACTAAACTCATCACCACACAACAGCCCAAAATGAGTGTATGTGAAGATACCGAAAAGAACCTTCAGATTTCCCACGACGATGCTAACATTATAATAGCACCGCAAGTACGAGGCTCCCCGTCACGGCTCCTTGGCTTATCTGCCTCGGAAGCGCGCTGCCCGCCACCGCGGAAAGGTCAAGTCGNNNGTGTGGGAAGAAGACGAAAAAAACTTCATATGCATTCAATCCGAGGATATCACAAGGAACAATGCTAATCAATTGGAACTGAGCTTCCCCAAGGATGACCCCAAGAAGCCCGTCCACCTGACCGCCACCATGGGCTACAAGGCCGGTATGACCACGATCGTTCGTGACCTCGACCGACCCGGCGCGAAGGCCAACAAGAAGGAAGTTGTGGAGGCTGTTTCGATCATTGATACCCCCTGTACGAACAATGCAGCCCGCTTGGCTATGTGCCTATGGCTAACATCTTATTTTAGNATGATCGTTGTTGGTCTTGTGGGATACATCGAGACTCCCCGTGGTCTGCGATCCCTCACCACCGTGTGGGCCGAGCACTTGAGCGACGAAGTCAAGCGCCGATTCTACAAGAACTGGTACAAGAGCAAGAAGAAGGCTTTCACCAAGTACGCCAAGAAGCACTCCGACAACAGCGGTGCCTCCATCAACCGCGAGCTCGAGCGCATCAAGAAGTACTGCACCGTCGTCCGTATCCTGGCTCACACCCAGATCCGCAAGACNCCCCTCAAGCAGAAGAAGGCCCACCTTATGGAGATCCAGGTCAACGGTGGCTCCGTCGCCGAGAAGGTCGACTTCGGCAAGGACCTCTTCGAGAAGCCCGTCTCCGTCGACACCATCTTCGAGCAGGATGAGGTTATTGACGTTATCGCCGTTACCAAGGGTCACGGATTCAGCGGTGTCACCGCCCGTTGGGGCACCAAGAAGCTTCCTCGTAAGACTCACAAGGGTCTCCGAAAGGTTGCTTGTATCGGTGCTTGGCATCCTTCCCACGTCCAGTGGACTGTTGCCCGTGCCGGTCAGGAGGGTTACCACCACCGTACCTCTGTCAACCACAAGGTTTACAGAATCGGTAAGGGTGATGCTGACGACAACGCCTCCACTGACATTGATGTCACCAAGAAGAAGATCACTCCGTATGTTTACTCCTCTCCTTGTACCACTTATCAGTGTATAATTAATCGCNNNCCTCGTCTTGCACTCGGTGGCTTCGTCCGCTATGGTGAGATCAACAACGACTTCGTCATGGTCAAGGGTTCTATCCCTGGTACCAAGAAGCGTGTTGTGACCCTCCGCAAGTCCATGTGGACTCACACCTCAAGAAAGGCTCTGGAGAAGATCAGCCTCAAGTGGATCGACACCTCATCCGAGTTCGGTCACGGTGCTTTCCAGACCCCTGCGGAGAAGAAGCAGTACCAGGGTACCCTCAAGAAGGATCTGGCTTCCGCATAAAAAGCTTATTTCCTTTTTGCGCGTCGGGTCATTGCATTGGTGTCGGAATTTGGTTTGCCTTGCTTTTTGGGCTGGGTTTTGGGGCTTCATAATGGGAGGAGCACGAAAAAAAGATGAATTTCAGCTAGAGATCTGAAAAATTCGAAATGAGATTTCCTGTTATGATCATGGAAATCCCCCGCATGTGCATGCCAAGTAGCGACGCCAATAGAGAAGAACTGACCATTTATACGCAAATCTTGATGTGAATACTGTAGAAACCCGTATCTACTAATAACTGTAGTTGTACACAATGGGAAAAAAAAAAGCTGCTATAGAAACTTCTTTCATTATAGGTAGTTCTAAGTTCTGATATTCCCACTTTGAGTGATGGATTTTTGCAGCGTTTTTAACGTTTTAGTGCTCACGGACCTGATTTATAGCGCCTCAAACTCCAACGGATTCGTCGTTGACGTCACCCCACCTCAAAAGCTGACGAGACCTCCAGCTTTAATAGCACGAAAGCACCTTCATTACCTGCTTAATCTTCTTCACACACTCTCCCTCATGCCATTCCGTCAACAAAGCCTCCTTGCTGCGTTTTCTTGCCCATCTAGAAGAGCCCTGCATATCAACAACCGCATAGCGCACCGCATTCCCCAGCGCAAGCAAGCTATCCATCTTCAATACACCAACAGCTCCAGCATCTCTGCGCTGAGTTTTCGCAGCTTCACCCAACGTCGAACCCTATCAAATACCGTGTCCCGGAAAATGGCGAGCGACGAGGATTACATGGCCTTTCTCAACAAGGCGAACCAGGACGCGGACGAGGGGAGAGCAGCAGCGCAAAGCTCGCGGGGAGCGGGGCAGGGGCAGCAGAGGGCGTTTAAGACTACAGATGAGGGGAGCGAGCTGCCGAAGAGCATTGCAGAGGTTATACGCGATGCGTTTTACGTGAGTGAGGCGGATGAGCCGTTTAAGGGGGTTTCGTTGAAGTGGAAGGGCGAGGGAGGGTTGCCAGATGAAGGTCAGTTTCGGTCTATCTACGCCTGGACACTCCATTTCAAGATTACTGTTCCCCGAAGTCTATGAAAAAGGAGAAGATTTGAAAGAGAGAAAATTGTGCCGAAGAGCTAATTGGAATTTGTCTGTATAGTCGAATTCGCAAAGCTGATTAACCACTGGGACGCCGAGAACGCGCAAATCGACATCATGGACCCGGTCGACTGGGACTCGCAGGGAGAATACGGAAATGTGATTGATGCTGTGAGAGAGGCGACGAAGGGAAACGACGTGAGAGTTTATAGGGTTGCGAGGGATCTGACGAGGGCGGAGTACTTTGTTATTTCGCGCGATGACGAGGGTGGGAGGATTGTGGGAGTGAAGGCGTTGGGGATTGAGTCGTGAGTGTTCCGTTGGGAAGGGACCTATATCTTGTTTCTATGCGTCGTTGTGTCTCTACATTTTTAATCTATTGAGGTCCCAAATATGGCACTTATTCATCATACTGTCCCGCAGCTCTCGAATAAAAGATGGCTTGGCTCATGAGTTCCTCGTCATAAATTGAAGATGGTTTAGCTCATCAGTATCTGGGAAATTTGGGTGGGATCTGAAGAGTACTATGGCAGTTGATGGATTTTCATAGCTCCCCAACTATCCTTTGCCAACATATTCGCTTCGATAGCCCTTAATCGCTTATCGAACAAGCATCGACGAACCCATACTTGGGGTAGTATCATGGTCTCCCTATCTGCTAGTAATCCTCTGTCAAGTAAGTGTAGCTGTCTATACGCTTGATATGGCGAGTAAACGGTGATTGGCTGAGATAAAGCTCCGGCGGCGGCCAGGGCACTTTGAGCGAGAAAGAACACAATCAAGCATTCAGGCTACAAGCAATGCAGGGCAAATACGCGGTATGTCGCCTTCAACTGCCCTTGTGATACGACCAGCTAGCTACCTGTTTTGGGTGCCATTGAACAAGGTGGGCATGCAGGAGGCGAATCATCTCACGCCTCACCCATTGGCCCCTCGGTGGCGATCTCTTACCTAGTCGGGGAGTTCCCCCCGGACTATGTTGGATATTGAAAAAGCCACGGATGGACACTGGCCATTAAAGACACGCAGAGGGAGCTTTAGCTCCCACGTTGACACAGACAGACACGCGGACAAGACACGCTTTACAGCTGCTGTCTGGAGAATGACGTCTGGCATGGCCGCAATCAGCATCTCGATGCGGTTTTGAAAAAATCGATACCCATGTCTGCCCCACGCTTCCAATTGTGTGTGCACCATGTAAAGCTCCCATAGCTTCTTGCTCCTGGGATTCATTTTCGATCAAACACAATCATAATTTTTTCTTTCTTCACACGATTTTTATCTTTTCAATTTTGGAAATACACAATCGGACATAGTCCACCGACCTTGAAATGACAAAGAGAGCCTGCTCCGATCGCCAGCCGTATGATATCCGGCCAGTGTCGCTTATACGATATGGCCAGGTCCAGAGCCAAGATGCTCTAGACAATCTCTCTCGGTATGAAGAAGTCAGTCGTCAATTTGCACAAGAGTTCCCGCAGATAGCTTGGGGCCTGGGGCAGCACTCCTGGATACCATGTTTTCTCTCACCGAATACAGGACGACAAGAAAGCAGGACAACAGCTCCAGCAGATGGCGCAATAGCTGCGGATTCAGTAGCTGGCCTCAATGGTGGGCTGGCTTACGATTCCCAGTTCACAAATACAGCAGGCTACGATATTTCGATGTACATTGACGACAATTGCTTTGACGCCCTACCTTTTGCAATGAACACAGCGACAACGTCACCAAGTGAGCAGTCAAGCGGTCCCGACTCTTTTACTCCTCCCGGCTCTGATGCCGATTTCGACCAAACATGCGATTTCACAACAACAACAACTTCACAGCCTCTATGGTACGATGGAAACCAAGAATCGACATACAATCAGTCGCTGCAGAATTGGAATGCGAAGCAGACAAGGAAGCAGTGGAATGGGACAAGCTCAACAATTTCCGAATCATTCGTCACCTCACCGGTCGAACAGAGAAGGTCTGATGGATTTGACAACCAAGCTCTAGCTGAAGACTCCCAGGTAGAAAAAGATAGGATGAATCAGATTATGATTAATTTGAATCAGCTGGAGAGTCGGTTGCGCGAGGATGCGAGGCGGCAGCTGGATGTTATAAGTGATGAATTGTGTTGTGAAGCCTGAGCGCTTTACTGTGTCTTGATTTCTCTTGTTTCTCTTTGTGTTTTTGTCTTTTGTTTGCTATTGCATAGCTGGGGCTGGGTACATACACGGATATACCAGGCGGGATCAAAATGATTATCGACTATACTGAATACCAAATGCGGAGATTTTATCTATCAGAGTGAAGGAAATCGCGCAGCTGACAGAGGAGAAGGATTGATATCATATTTTTATTAGAATGAGCGTGGTAGGGTCGGGGGCCATTTGCAAGTTAAACGACTTCCTATTGTAGGCATCGGTAGACTCTATCACCACATAGTAGATACAGGAACCTTTCTAATCGTAAATACCTTCTTCCACTATCACGGACATGTTGCTTCTCCTATCATCACTACCACTAGTTGAGTACCTAGCAGGCATCATCTTTTATCTGACATCTTGATTTTCCATGCACCATCGCGAACTTGGCCGCCCTGGAGAAACGTCACAAGCGCACATCTGGATTTTAGTACGCGGACGAGGGCACTAACAGGTGCTAAAGCCGGCAAAAGGATGGACACTGTAACCTCAGATAGATTAGCAGCGGCGGTAGCTAATTTGGGGCCGCACAAAGAAATCAGCTAATCGACCATGAAAAAAAAGGGAGCAAAGACTCCGATGGGAAGAGTGGGCACATGGTTCAGAAGCTCCAGAGCTATGGCTACTCAGGTAGGAATAGCAGCAATCAAGGTTCACCACTTTTTGCATCTGGCGTTGGAGGCTAGCCGTCCCGTCTAGTTAGTTGGGCAGCTTTGGCAGCTTTTTCGGAGGGGGAAGCTGTTTGGGGTAGTTTTGAGTTTTGCTGGCACTTTGTTAGTTCCCCATTCCAATATGGATGAAATCAAATTTGATGCTTTTTGTGTTTCAAGATTTGCTGATACTGTACGGACTGTACGATAAGGTTAAGCTGTCAGTTTACAAAGTAACCTAAGGTACTTGAGGTAGTACGAGTACAGGCAGTGAGTGGCAACTGCACTGCATTATCGGAGGTTAGTACGGAGTACGGAGCACCAGACTCTTTTTTGGTACTCGGGATATGTAGCTTTCGAGGGGCTGCAGCGCTGCGGCAACTGCAGATTCTGCTACAAGTGGCAAGGTGCTGAAAACATGCCGGGGTACCCTCCAATATATACCTTGCATAGTGCCTCTGAGAGTCGTTGGTGATCGGCGCCCCCATGGTTTTTCCAATCCCGAGCGACAGCGATCCGTGCACCTTGTGGCGGCTGTGGAACGGTGATGGCAGCAATTCCGGACCGGGCTCAGGTGAAGGCTGCCAAGCTGGTGTCCGAGTCGGCCAGAGAGCGAGAGACGTTTGAGNNNGTTGGGGATTCTTTTTGCTTTTTCTTTTTTCTTTTTCTATCTCTTGTCTTGCCATCGTCAGATCAGGCCTTGCCGTCGTCTCAGGTCAGGTCAGGCTCTTCTTCTTCTTTGTGCNNNCCCGTGGCATCATCATCATGTAGATACTCTTCGTCTCTCCTCAGCGCCGTCAGGCTCAACGAAACCGGCAAGCCGACGCCTTCGTCTGAGCTCGCTACCGCCGACGACGTTATTCTCACCGGCCTCGCCCAGCTGGGAGCCCTGCAGACGGGCACCGACAGGTCCCTCATCTCGCTGTTCGACGCCCACCGCCAGTGCATCGTCGCCGAAGCAACACCCACCCAGCGCCTATATCCATCTCTCAAGAGTGACAACTGTGACCGCCCCCTCTGGCTATGTGGCACCGCCATACCCCGTAGCCATGGAATCTGCGAGCTGAGTCTCCTCGGCGACAAGGCTCTCGATGCGGCCGATGGAGAGACCCCCAACCAGCTCCCTCTGACCATTTCCCATGACCTTGTTGGCGACCCCCGGTTCTCGGAAAAGCCGTACTGCCAGCCGGGCACTTTGGCTCGGTTCTATGCGGCTGTACCGATCCGAACTCGACGTGGAATCAACATCGGCGTCTACTGCGTCATCAACGAGACACCAAACAAGGCCTGGACTGATGCCCACTCGCAGCATCTACGAGACATATCCTGGGCCATCATGGACCATCTCGAGGCACAGAGACTCAAAGTTGTGCATAAGCGGGATCTGCGAATGAACAGAGGCTTGGGGTCGTTTATCGAGGGCAAAGCTACCATATATGGAGGGCAGAAGTCTTCGAATGACGTTGTCTTGGAGACAGTGCCCAACAGCCCTAGCCACAGGCAACGATTTTTCCAACAGCAACAGCAGGACATACCAGAGGATGATCTTGTGGCCGACTTGTCACCGAAAACGACATTAACAGATCCAATCGACGCCTCAAGGCCAGGAAACGAAGCAAATCTAAGCCCAAACGACGCCATCTCTGGCCATGAACGTCGTACATTCTCTGCTGGCAGCTCAGGATCCACGAGGCCCGAATTCAAATCCATGGCCAATCTGACAGAGGACGAAAGCTCAATGGTCATTCTGTCAAAAGCTGCCAACATTGTCAGAGAGTCCATCGAGGTGGAGGGCTGCCTTTTCTTCGAAGCCCCGATCCAGTCATATCTATCACCGGCGGCGCAGAACAGCACCGCAACTGACGATGGAAGCCAGTCGTCCGCCACGAGCAGTAGCGATGAGGACCTAGAAGCGAGGCGTCCAAGTAAGACTGCGTCGCAGTGTAGGCTCCTTGGCTTTTCTACGTCTACGGCATCGAGCATTAATGGGGCTATTCCAAGTCGGCCCTGCATTTCGCTAAGAGAGAACTTTCTGTCCAAGCTTCTTCGTCGTTATCCCAGGGGTCAAATTTTTAACTTTGGCGCTGACGGAGAGCTACAATCGGACTCATCAGAAGACGAGCAGCCATGGCAGTCATCGGAGGCATACCCGAACGTCTCTCCGTTACCCTTTAGTTATTCCGAAATAAATCTAGCAGCGCCACGAGTGAAAAGCTCGGCGAGGCAGCTTGAGGGAAAGGCTCTCCTCAAGGCTTTCCCTGGTTCTCGGAGCATAGGATTCGTTCCTATCTGGGACCCCAGGAAAGATCGATGGCATGCCGGCGGATTCATCTGCACTAAGGACGTAGCTCGAAGTTTTTCACTTGAACAGGAATTAAGTTATCTGAGAGCTCTAGGGATGCTTGCCATGTCTGAAATTCTGCGATTCAAGGATTTGCGGGCTGATAAAGCAAAGACGGATGCTCTTGGATCGCTCTCACATGAGCTTCGATCCCCGCTGCATGGGATTCTGCTCAATGCCGAACTGCTAATTGATACCAAGCTCGACATCTTTCAGGGCAACGTTGCCCACACTATTGAAACTTGTTCCCGCACACTTCTTGATACAGTGGACCACCTCCTTGAATATTCTAGGATAAACCATCTATCCGGACGAGATGACCGGGCGCTCAGCTTAACGGCAAATGGTCTTGATCTAGGGCAATTTGGCAAGAAGTCCCTACTTCGCGACTCGCAAATCGACCATATTGTCGAGGAAGTTATTGAGAGTGTCTTTGCTGGTTTCAACTTCTTACACTTGTCTGTCAAACAACTCTCTGACCAACATAGCGGGTCAATCAACAGTGATGTGAATGCAAATCATCACTCGGATTCGCTGCAAGCAATAGATCAGCTTGAACCCTGGATGACCAAGAACGGGGAGCTCAGGTGGAGCTTCGATGATGTCTTGATAATCCTCTCAATGGATGCTAGGTGCAATTGGGCGTATTGTGTTGACGTGGGAGCCATCCGTCGCATAGTCATGAACATATTCGGCAATGCTTTGAAGCATACCAAGCGGGGCACAATCACAGTTTCACTTACACAAGAAATGGTTCGTCTTAGGGGCCGCAAGAAAGAGCGTGTTGTCAGATTCACAGTACAGGATACCGGCAAAGGCATCGGCCCCGATTTCCTCAAGCATGGGCTCTTCCGTCCCTTTTCTCAGGAGGATCCGTTATCACCTGGCGCTGGGCTAGGTCTCAGTCTCGTGCAGCAGATAACATCTCATCTGCAAGGTGATGTGTCGATCCGGAGCGAGCTTGGCGTTGGGACGACAGCCTGTGTCACACTCCCGTTGGAGCAGCTACCACGTCCTGTGGAAGTGGCCCCTACAATCTCCGATGAAGAAGACAAGGCGTTCAAAGAACAAGTTGCTGACCTCAAAGGCCTGCGTGTGCGAGTTATAATGGCGAATTCCGACTGGCAAACGGCTATAGTCAGCACCTGCCGCGAATGGCTACATATGGAAATCATCCCCAACACCCGGGATACAAGTGTCACGCCGGACCTTGTGCTGTGGTCTCATATGGACATGGCGAGACTGAGCGAAGATTTTGAATCATTTGACAAAACGCCCAATGTTGTCGTGTGCTCAAACGCTCTACAAGCCTATCGCCAGTCACACATGTTCAAGAAGGCTGCATCTCCTGCCATTTTTGAGTTTATTTCTCAACCGNNNGTCTCTCCATCTTTGGTGCTACTTTCTTGTTCCTTGTTGACTTATGCGCTGCAATCTTTAACCGGCCCTCGTAAACTTGCCAGAACACTGCATTCGGCATACATGCGCTGGATGAGCAGCTTTAATTCACCAGGAGCACCTACTTCGACTCCAATGGTGGCCACGAGGCCAAAAGGGCCCAAAAGAACGCCAAGTATGATTTCTTCTACTCGTACCGGTAGGCCGCCATTGACGAGACCGACAACTGCTATAGCCCGAAGCAGCGGTTCAATATGGACGAGCGACGGTTCTTTTATATCGACTAGTTCTCAGACTGAAACGCCTCCAAAGTCCCCGGAAGAGTCTCTAGTCCGGCGGGATAAACCACAGGCGCCTCAAATCAGCTTCTTGCTCGTTGATGACAATTACATCAACTTGAGAGTGCTCTCTACTTATATGAAGAAGCGCAACATTGGATTCCAAGAGGCGAAGAACGGCAAGGAAGCAGTCGATTACTTCCTTGCACACCCCGGCGCGTATGCCTGCATCCTAATGGACATATCCATGCCGGTCATGGATGGATTTGAGGCCACGAGGCAAATTCGAGCACATGAAGCCCAGATGGGACTGACGCCCGTCCCCATTATTGCGCTGTCGGGATTAGCAACAGAAGACGCTCAGCAAGAGGCATTTGGAAGTGGGATGGATGTGTTCCTCACTAAGCCGGTAAAGCTTGGGGCTTTGGGGAACCTGCTCGAGTCTCATGGAATTCTTAACAGCGGCTGAAAGGCAAAGTTGGAACTTATACTACTTGATTCATACGTTCAGCATGGAAATAAACGAAATGGCTGACTAAAACGAAACGGAGAACGCTGGTACGAAAGCATTTGGTTGTGAAGAGTACTACGAGGGAATTACTAAGATGCGTCGGCGTCTGGCTCACCGAATTCTGGTACACTGAAGTGTTCTATTTCTGTCTATAACCATCTACCACCCCGGTTGGAGCGAGATGACGACGACCTCACCAGCCTCAGCGGCCGCGAGCCCATGATCGTCGTCGCGTCATCGTGGGCACAAGGAGGATTTTGGAGGTAAATTATTAAATGTGGCAATGAGGAATGAACGAGGATCAATGCCCGTCATGCGAAATGAGATTCATGGATGGAGTTGAAGGAAGGCCCTTAGTGGCCTAGTAGCAAAGAACTAGCATGAATACGAAATATGGTGGCATCTTTGGTAGAGATGCCATATTTGATGTCCAGGGACGGACTGATTCTTTGAAGGATTACCCGAACGGTGAGATCCACCAGTAAATAACATCTCTGTGATCTTGCTACAGTTGAATGAGAACGAGGTCACTGAGAAAGATCAATTGCTCCGTGGCTTTTTGTATCCTGGTTATCATGGATGGAGATGCTCCAGGGCCCTTGCTAGGGAAATCGCACACGATTGCGGGGGAGAGAGACATTGATCATATTTCCGATGAAGCCTTTTTGCTGCCCATGTTGTGTCTGTATGTGTATGTGTATGTATGTATAATCATTTTGGGAGCAAGCAATAATAAAGGGGTTAGCCTACTAGGTAAATTGTGGGAGCGCAGTAAGAAAATAGCGTGGAAAAGGGGGGGCTATGGATGATCTGCCGGGCGTGAGGTTGCGTGCGCAAATGCATCTCTCCAGCTAAATAATACCTAGTAGTTTTTTTCTTTTTCTAATAATGTATGGATGTTGTTCCATGCTTACGTTTTGGCGCACTGTAAGGTAGATCCGGGTTGCGACGTTAGATCGGGTCCGAAGGCCCCCCGAAATAGGTACTGATGATGATGATGGACCTGCGCTACGACTGTTTGAGGGAACTGGATTGTGGACAACGAGTAAGGGTAATTTCGAGATGGGGCTGGGGGAGAAGACAGTGATATGTTGGGCAGTGTTTGGCTGTGTAGGTAGTATATTGGTATGCTGACGGTGAGACAGGGTCTTGCGTTCTTTTGATGTTCTTGTTCATTTCTTTCTATTTATTTATATACCAAGAGTCTTGATGAGAATAGATGTGTCATCATGCGTCTGATGTTGGGCGGACTATGCGTGACCTCCTTCTGTGTAGGGAAAGTTGTAGGATAGCTTTTCCTGACATGTACATGTATGGATGGATGGTACGGACAAGGGAGGGGAGGGTGTCTATTAATACATGTATTGGGGGATGCTAAATATAGGACTTGGTGGAAATTGCTGAAGAATGAGTGCTGATTCAGACAGATTTTTCCGTTTATGACGATGAATACATATGTACCGAGGTGTAGTAGTATTTAGCTGTATGCTATGTGGGATGTTTCGTGCTATATTTGTTCTTTCTTAGTATAGATGTTTTATGTGTTTGTGATGGGGTGGATTTTTACCTGTTTGTGAGAGCGAAGAGAATCTGTGGGTAAGCAAAGAAGGAGGAGGAGAACATGTAATTGGTGGATCTTGGTTGTCCAAATGACTATGGACGTGTAAGATTTTACTGGATGCAGGTGGATGGAATCAAGTGGTTGGTGTTTTAACATTGCTTGATCTGGAAATAGGTAAGCTTGAGCATGAAGAGACAAGTTTTGAACAGCATAGGGCAATTTCTGATCTACTTGACTACCTGGTACTCAGTAATGATTGCAATATCAAGTATCATGGAACTTTTTCACCTACCTAGCGGCTGTAGTGTGTGGTGTGTTCCTATGGTTGTCTCGTTCTCCTACTATTACTCCTCTTGGAATTGTCTTACACGTTTCGATAACATCTGGGATAATCTGCTACTCTCATCACCTCCCCCGGTATAAAGCAATGGAAAGAGCATCTAAGATCCTGCAATAGCTCCGCTCCACAGCATTAATGTGCCTTACCTTGATGCAACACTGAACCAACAACCAAGCTCGTATACCGGATCTCCACTCCGCTGGCTCTGCGGACCAGGATCTTGACAATTGTCGTAGCCATCATGTCACTATTCTTATTCTGAAACATAACTTACTTCTACTGCATATGCTAGCACAGGTCTAGGCTAATTACGAAATTGCATGTTCCCAAACTGGGCATCTCTCACCATCCCTGGAGTCCATTCTGCTGACTCGCTCTGTAGTAATCCTCCACCATGCGGCAGTAGACGAATACTTTAAAATGGAATCTTTGAAAAGCTGCCCTGGCTAGTTTTGGGATGTGGGCTTAACGGCGAAGCTATCGTGGAGCAAGGACTCTTGTTTGAGCCTGGCACGGTGGGAGGAATGAGAGTGCTGGCAATCATCTCGAGGCGGTGGAGAGACGGACAAAGGCATCGTTGAGATCGTTCAAGTCATAGAGTCATGATGGATCAAGTTGAGAAATGCGACACTATTCGATTCTGCCACATTGGTGCAAAAGCATCCAACACGTCGAAAATTCAGTAGAGTCAAGCCAAATTGACCTCAATTCTCTCAAGATTTCTGGAAGCTCCTGACCGACAGCAACGAACAAAGAGACATGCAGACTGTCGTCATCTGCAATTGGAGCATCGGTCCGCAGGTTATTCCGCAGCACAGTACACACAGTGCGCACAGACCCCCGACCCACCGCCCAGGGCCACTGGCACTACTGTAGAGTTTTCCCCCAGAACATGACGTGGAGCTCGAAATTGTCTGTGCGAATTCTATTTCTATATTTAGCTTGACTCCCTGCAACTCCCACCGAAACTTGCTCTTTACGATGGCGAAACGGACATGAGTCTTTGCGGACGGCGTTCCCAGTGGCAAAGGCAAAAAAACTCGATCATGGCAAAAACGTCCTCGTGCCGCATCTGCACTGTCTGTAGGTCCGGAGGAGTGCGGACCGACGTTTATGCAAACAAGAACAAAAGATGCGCGCACAAACGCCACCAATTGTGATAACGCCATGTTGCGATAGCCGGAAATCTGCTCGTTGGTCCGAGACAAGCAGCAAGAAACATCCCCAAGCCGCGACTCGCCATTGGCACGGCCGTGTGACAGCGGCCGAGGTCGTGCATCTGCTTCACAAGTTTTGTGCCCGATTAGACGCCATTGGCTCCTGGGGCCAGCGGGCGATTGGCGGGATGCCTCAGGGCGCTGCAGCAGGGGCCGGGGCTCAGCGCTTACCCGCAGGCTAGAAATAGCAACAGGGCCACTCACGGCCATGGTCGACCCTCCACCTCCGCTGGCCTCGCTCTACTCGCGTCTATCCCGACGACTGCAGCGGATGTGATTTGGCTCGCTGCCGTTAGCATCATGCAGCTGCGTCGGCTGAACAAGGACGGAGCGGTTCCACTTTGTCGCTGGTGGCGCAAGGACTGGGGAAGAAGAGGAGAAGAAGAAGGAGAGAGAAGAGGAGGAGGAAGAAGAGAGGAGGAGGAGACGAGACGAAAAGACGCCGAGGACGATGCACAACATGCGCGGTTGTTTCGTCGTATATAGCCGCCGACGATCCCGCCATCTGTGTCTGTTGGCTTTGTTCTGCGGCATTTCTATTCTCGTCTCACGACGCTTATAATACAACCCCAAGGTTTGCGTTTTGTTTCGTACTCGTACCTGGGACGATAATACGATACAGTTTGACTTTGACTTGGTTGGGTCCGGGATCTCGTTGACTCACCCCACTCACTCCCCATCTTTATTTCTCTCTTCTACTCTTACTCTTCAACTTTGATCTCTCATCCGTCTCCGTTTATACATCCCTTTAAGTGAATCGTGATGGCTTCTCAACCCTTCCAACAGACCTCTTCCAAGAGGCCACGGCTATCTCTCAAGATCAGCACCTCCAGCCCTTCAGTCCCCAGCAGGCCTACAAGAGGCTTCCAAGTCGACCCTACCGATCGCACCGCTTGCAACACACTGTCTAACGTATACGCCACGGCCATCGAGAGATCTACACCAGTCCAAGCAGAACCCCTCACAGCAATCAACACCCTACAAAGCTTCTCTCTCAAGACACCAATCGAGCCTCGAGGCCCAAAGCTAAGAATCAAGACGCCATATGTCGCCGCATTTCCAGAGACACCAACTACAGAAACTTCGGGTTCGCCGCCACAGCAGATGGAGATTGCCTTTCCGAGCACAATGACACCGACGCCTCCCATGTCTGCTGGTGCCGTCGACCCCAACGGACCAAAGGCCTTTTCTTTCTCTCCTATGGATATCTCCTCCAAGACAAGGGCATATGCTGTCACTTCTCCATGCTCACCTGTCGAGCCTCTTCTATCCAGACGGTTTACATCTCTGTATACCACTGCCGCCCCGGCTCCCTATACACACCCTCACTCTCTCCACAGCATTCTACGCAACTCACCTCTTCCNCCCCGTACAGCAATTCCAGCCTCTCCAAGGCGGCAGTCCTTGCGGTTGCAGGAAAAGGCTGCCAAGCGAGTGGGCTACAACAATCCTCTTACCCAGACTATCATCACCAACAAGTACACCAAATCACACATCGACCTCCTTGTGGAAGAGGCTTCACCTGCCTCGCCATCATTTTCCCCTATTGGGGGCGACAGGGCAATCAACATCAAGCAAGCCTTCTCACCCAACGAAATCGAGAATGGGGGCCAGACGCCAGGCCCATTCGAGGACATGCGACGCAAGCTTGCGGCTTTGAGTGGCAGTGCAGCAACTTTGTCTCCATCAGAGACGGGTGGCATCCGCAAGCGCAAGCGTAAGGAGAAGAAACGCCAGTGGGTCTGGACAATTGGCGTGGCAGACGAGGAAGAAGAGGATGACGAACGCATTGGCGGCGCAATCGCGGCCTCGAGGGCTGAAGCCGCCTCTGCAAGGGCCGGGGCAACTGCCAAGACGCCTCGTGGTGATGAGGCAGTGTCTACGACAGTTGTCCCAGATATCCAGATGGTGCCTGACACACCCACGGCAAGCATCGAGAGCAGCGCAGACTCGGCCATTGACATTGACATGTCAGATGCCAGCAGCGTCGTCTCGGAAGATTCGCAGCACTTTCTTGTTGCGCATTTGGCTTCAGCTGAACTGGATATGAAGACGCCTACGGAGCCTAGGGCGCAGTACAATAAGCGGAAGCGGGATACGCCTATCCCAGAGCTAGCTAAGGCGCAGGACACGCCCGTAAGCGGGCACAGCTGAGTGACCCCCTGGCGAAATGAAATCGACCAAGGGGGTACTCTAGCATTAAATGAAAAAAGAAACGAAAAAGAAAAAAAACTTTCTGTATTTGTACGATAATAGGGAATGAGCATGTGGATGAGGGGGTGGTACGGACCAGGGCAATCCTGGCCGCTGCATTTCTGTTTTTTTCTCTTACTCATGGCGAGCAACAACAAAAAGGGTACATTTTTATTCTGATGAGAAATGAACTGAACTTTTATGATAGCGAATTTGCCTGAATACACATACAGGCCTGGCGTTTTTTTACTGCTCTGTGAGTAGGGGTGGTTTATTTGGATACTGTTATACCATGTTATATTACTATTCTTTGAATACTATCACCGTGCTTTGATTAGCCGAAACAATATTCTCTTTTGCATCCTTGTGATTAAAATCATGTGACTGTGTTAATTCATATTAATCGACGGGAGCGTTTGATGTAAGGACACGTAGGAATAGGTATGAGCAAGTATTGTCCCATGTTGCTACTGTATCAACTAGATCATATACACACTGCCTACAAATCACTTCCCGCGTAACACATATGTATATTCTGTGTTTATTTGTCTTTTCTGCTTAAAAATAACTTTTCATGCCGTCTTTGCGCCCTGTTGCTGATCGTAATATATCTCCTCCGCCTGGACGATGCACTGCATGTTGGCACCCAGTTTGTTAATGGTCTCTTGCCACTCTTCGTACTCGTCTGAGTCGAATACGATACCGCCACCTATCAAGATCGAAAAGTTAGTTATGGATTATTCTATTTTTAATCATTGAATGGGGAAAGGGGAAAGTCAAAACGAACCTGCTTGGAGATACGCCACGCCCTCCTTGACCATCATGGTCCGCAGAGCGATACAAGTGTCCATGGCACCCTCAACGTCTTCGCCGTTCTCATCCACTCCGCCGTAGCCAAAGTATCCCACCGCTCCGGCATACACGCCGCGCTTCTCCTTCTCCAGCTCGGCGATGAGCTCCATCGCCTTGACTTTTGGGGCGCCGGAGACGGTGCCGGCGGGGAAGATGGACCGGAAGGCGTCGAACCGGGTCTGGCCTGGACGCAGGACGCCGGAGACCTGGGAGACGAGGTGCTGGACGTGGCTGAACTTTTCGACGACCATGAGGCGGTCGACGCGGACGGTGAATGGGTCGCCCACGCGGTTGACGTCGTTGCGGGCGAGGTCGACGAGCATGACGTGCTCGGCGCGGTCCTTGAGGGAGTTGCGCAGCTCGTTGGCCAGGCGCTCGTCTTCCTCTGGTGTTGGGCCTCGCTTGACCGTTCCGGCAATGGGGTGGGTGATTATCCTGCCGGCCTCTGACTTGACCAGCAGCTCGGGAGAGGCGCCGACGATCTGGAAGTCCTGGCAGTCAATGTAGAACATGTACGGCGAGGGGTTGACGGTCCGCAGGTGTCGGTAGATGTTGAAGGGGTGGAGGTTGGTAGGGCGGGCGAAGCGCTGCGAGGGGACGGCCTGGATGATGTCGCCGATGACGATGTGCTCTTTTAGCTTGGTGACATGGCCTTCGTAGCCTTCGCGGCCAATGTTGGACTTGTACTCCTGGCCCAGCGTGATGGGGCCTTGCTCGGGCAGCGGGATCTCGGGGCTGTTGAGGACGTTTATCAGTTCGTCGATTGTCTTCTTTGCATCGTCGTACGCCGCTTCCAGGCCTGTCTGTCCGTCCGCCGGAACCTTGACGTAGCTAATGACCTTGATGATGCCGTAAAACTTGTCAAAGGCCACAATTGTGTCGTACAACATAAACAGAGACTCGGGAATCTTCAAGACGTCCTCCATCGGCCGTGCGGTCTTGGGCTCAAAGTATCGCACGCAGTCATAACCAACGTAGCCAACGGCTCCTCCCGCCATGGGAGGCAGCCTCAGCCCCGGAACGTGTGCGACAACATGGTTGGCCAGCTCCTCCTCAAGGGCCGGCAGCGGATCCTTCTCGTCGCCGTGTAGCGGGCCGGTAGTGAGGATCTTGCGCGGGTTGGCGCCGACGAAGCTGTACCGGCCGACCTGCTCGGTGGCGGCCGACTCGAAGAGAAATGAGTATGTGGAGGAGGCGGAGGAGGTGGATTTGGCGTGCGCCGAGACCTTGAGGTAGGCGGCGGAGGGGGTGATGAGGTCGGAGCTGATTTGGCGATAGACGGGCACGAGCGTGGGCTTCTTTGCGCCGCTCTTGGCGGGCTTGTTGAGGAGCTCTCTGACGGCGTCGAGAGACGGGACGAAGCTTCTCTGTAGTCAAGGAAAGTAGATTAGCGCATTGAGGCCATGGAAAACAGGGTGGTGAGCCGATCTGGGCGGCTTCTGGGCGAAGTGAAGAAAATTGATCAGCATGTAAGAAAAAAAAGACGACTAGCTTACCACATGTGCCATTGCGAGGGGGTATGTATGGTATCGATGCGAAAACTGAGAAGATGAGAACGGAATAGAAGAGAAGAGGAGCGTCTACAGGAAGAGCGCTAGACCTCGTGTTGAGAATCTCAAAGCAGCGTTGAAGATGGGCGCATGTATCCGCAGAGTTGATGGTGATGGGGACTGTAAGATGTAAGTCAGATCAGCAGAATCTTGGCTGTGACTCGAACGAACCCCACGCCAATCGAAGGGTTCTGAAGTGCTAGCGGATGGAGGGGCAACTTTTGGGCCGGCACCGGCGTGCTGGCATTCCAGGTTAGTGAGAGCCCTAGCAGCGGAAGGGCGCTGAAGCCATCCATGATTTCCATTGATCCATGGGTTAAAACCTCCACTGTCATCAATCTTCCAGTTGTCGCGCTGGGTTTTGATTGGTGCAATTGAACCCCTACCATGCTTGCTCAGTCAGGGTGGGCCGTGAATTGGCGGCACTTGGTCAGCGGCATTCACCTCCAGTGCATTTCCGTACAATGTCCATCCATATCATCCAACAGCTCCTGTTTAGAGGCCTTCTAGCTCTCTAGCTAGCAATATCCCCTTTGCCTCGAGAGGGCCAACGTCCTTTGTTGCCCTCGAGATGATGCCATGGACGGCTCGGGGGTCAAGAAGCCGCCCAAACGCCAGGAAGGCCGCATCATTCTGCAGTTTGTCCGTCTTACTCCCTACTCTGCCGTGAATAGAAGGNNNATACATGTCTGGTATGTATGTCTTGCTAAACTCGGCCTGTGTNNNGACTATGACTGCTTCTACGCTCAAGTGTTTGAGCAAAAGAATCCGGCTCTGAAATCAAAGCCCGTTGGCGTCAAGCAGAAGAACATCTTGGCCACGTGCAACTACAATGCGCGCCGCCGCAATGTCAAGAAGCTCATGCTCATCTCAGAGGCAAAGAAGATATGCCCTGATCTTGTCCTTGTCGACGGTGAGGATCTGACGCCGTTTCGGGACATGAGCAAAATACTGTTCAACTTCCTAAGATCTCACTCTTGGAACGGCAAAGCCGAACGCCTTGGTTTTGATGAGGTCTTCTTGGGTGCGTCTAAGAGTGCACCGNNNATATCTGCATATACTAACAAGTCTACCGACGTGACGGACATTATCGAATACAACATGTTTTGTCTCAACCGGGGTTCAATGGCTGAATCTTTCTTCTACCTCTCAAAAAAAGACCCCGAGCTAGGCTTTGCATGCGATTTAACCTCCATTGCAGGCTGCCTTGTTGGTGCCGCCCCTGAGAGTGTGGATTTGGAGAGCCCCATCTATTTGAGACACCTCTTGGGATCCCACCTTGCCCAATACTTGCGACTCAAATTAGAGCAAGACTTTGGCTACACATCAACCTGTGGCATCTCTACAAACAAACTTCTGAGCAAGCTTGTTGGCAGCAAGAACAAGCCTCAGAATCAGACAACCTTGCTTGCATTGACCGATGATGATATCATCAACTTTGTAGATGGACACAAGCTTCGCACCATCCCAGGAATGGGCTCCAAGATCACGCACCTTTTGGAAGCCCACATCTTGTCCAAGGAACTCGATCAGGATCTTGGCCCCTTTGATTCTCTGGTTACTGCGCGAGAAGCCCGTCTCCATCCAACCGTCACGCCATCCTTTCTGGAGACCCTTTTGGGCGGCCCAGGAGCGGAAAGAGGCATTGGGCCTCGAGTTTGGGGGTTTCTTCACGGCGTGGATCCTACTGAAGTCAAGGAAGCCAACGATGTACCGTCACAGATTAGCATTGAAGACACCTACAAAGGTCTTGAAACAGTGCCCAGAATAACGGAAGAGCTTCACAAGCTGTCCTGTTCTCTCATCCGCAGAATGAGGGTAGATCTCTCTGTCCTGGATGACGGTTCGGATATCCCTGGTAGTCGCAAGTGGATTGCTCGACCAAGGACGCTTCGCCTCTCAATTCGATCGTGGCCAAAGCCAGATGCCTCACAGCCTCGAGACTTTAGTCGCGTGTCTCGGTCGGGACCGTTGCCAAGCTTTGTGTTTGATCTCAAGGCTGACATTGATGAGATCGCCCAGCAGCTAGTCGCAGAAGCGCTACTACCATTGCTTCGCCGTTTGCAAAGCGAAAAAGGTCAAACGTGGAACTTACAGCTGATTAATATCTGTGCCGCAAACATGGTTGCCGGGGCTACTGGCGACAAGATGGGGGCGGGACGGGACATTGCAACCATGTTCAAGAGGCAAGATGAAGTGCTTGCTCCATGGAAAATTACATCTGACGCTATTGACGAGAATGATCAGGTTATGGAAAACGAGACGGAGAGCATCGTGCCTGAAGATTCTGATTCTGACACGGACATTTCCTGGGAGGCTACAGACAATTCAATATGCGTTACCTGTGGTCATTCTATACCTTCGTTTGCACTCTCCGCCCACTCGAGGTATCATGAGTTGGGCGAATGAGCCACACCAGTTGATGCCCGATTTCTTTGAGGAAGAGACCTAGGCATGTTGAGGAAAGACTTACACTAGCACTGACACCATGTGCTTCGACTGCGCTGTGAGCTGCGGTGGAACATGGTGCTCTCAATACGCGCAGAGAATATTCCATGAGGGCGCATACCCTTGTCTGGCTGCCTTATTCAGCCAAAGCTTGAGAGGAAACTCGAAGCGTACCGGCTAGGCGGGATTGATGAAGCCACCTCCTTCGCAATTAGTGTCACAGACCAAGGCGTAAGTCGATGGAGGTTTCTGTGCAGCACACACACTAATAAGGGTTTCATGAATGATGTGGCTTGGGTGGTGTAGCACAGACGCATTTACAACCACATTAGGCAATATGAATGAGGGACAATGAAGGGAGACTGCTCAAAAGGCATCGTTGGATCAAGTCCTGTGTGAGCTTGCAAGATTTAACCTTCAGAGCAAACCTTTGTAGATCAAGTATATGTGGTAGTTTATACCCAAGAGCTCGGGTTGGCAAACAGAATGATGATGAGACAAATTCGTTTCCGTCATGTTTGTGGACGGATAGCTGTCGTGTCTGTGCCACCTTTGATGTGTCCCGTTGTCAGACTAACGCTTGATTGCCTTGCCCGTCTAGTGCGTTGACAGGTCGATGTCTTCTAGCAAGAGAGAGAGGAATATTTCGATGCTACGATATGCCAGCGACAATCTC
Organism: Trichoderma sp. BMH-0061; assembly: GCA_030015385.1. NCBI lineage: Eukaryota > Fungi > Ascomycota > Sordariomycetes > Hypocreales > Hypocreaceae > Trichoderma > Trichoderma sp. BMH-0061. The sequence goes on from JARWZN010000004.1 coordinate 3,774,032, forward strand.
GCATCTCATAGAAGCGGGTGGTCGCGAGTAAGCTTAACTTGATGCCCTGGCTGGCGGCATGGTATTGTTGGGGCGGCGGCACTCTTGCGCAGCGGATATACACATATTCAACAAATAATAGACATGGATTGTTTTGTTTGTTCGGAGTCTCGAAATCCAGCAGCTCCTTCGGTTCCGCCTCGAAATGCCGATTAAGATGTCCCCATAAACCTCACCCTGGGCCCTTGTTATCCTCTCCATTCTTATATCTTTCACTTCTTTGTCCTCTTCTCTTTGATCCCATCTTTCCTCCTTCTCTTCCCACTCATAGATTCGGCACTTTCATCGAAGCACGAGAGTAACTTATCGTCAGCCACCAGAACAAGGCGACGGCTCCTAACATGCAGTGGCCAGCACGGGACGCGGAGTCGATGCAGACGCTATGCGGATTCTTGGATAGCCGGTGCTCTGGCAGCTTCGTCTTGCCACCATCGTGCGGCCTTGTGATATTTTTGCCTTTGTCCTCCGCCGGTGATTGTATTGCTGTTAGCTTGGTGAGTTTTGTCTTTTGTTGTCATTTTTTATTAAATGTTATTGCTGTTGGTAGCTGCGTTGCTGCTTTTACTATCTCTAAGGTACTAAGTATAGTAGTTTGTTGGCCCAGAGTACAAAGGGAAGTGAAGCCGTTTCATGGTCTTTTACATCCCGCAAGCGTACGTGATGCAGTGACTTTGTCTTTGTTTGCCCTTTATTTTAACCTCCCATACTTCCCTGCGGCTGTGTTTATTTGCTGCCCTTAGCTCTTTTTACTGTAGACCGACCTTTATCTCCTGTATTACGGTGCATTGAGAAGACAATCGTTTTATCAGTCGTTCCTCTTTTCTACCTTTCTTTCTTTCCTTCCATCTTCCTTCCTTCCCTCTTCTTTCCTCTTTCTTTTTTGTTTCTACCTCTTTCTCTCTTTTCCACTCTCTCTCATCTCCATTCTGCTCCTTCCCTCAATGACTTGCATGCATGAATCTGCTCCTGCCATCCGTTTCGGAAGCAACGACTGGCAGCCGCCGGGCAGCTGGCCAGTCCCAAATTCACCAGCGTTCCTTCCCACGGCCCTTTCGATTCACCTTCTGTTCAGATTCTGTTTGTTTCATCTCCATTCCTTCTTCTCGTTTCTTCCATCTTCTGATTCTTCTTCTCTCTTCTCTTCTCCTCTCAACTTGCACATCCACCAATCTTGACTCCCCCTTCTCTATCACGAGGTTGATATGCCTGTTACCTCCTCAGACGCATCACAGCTTCATCTCCTCTCGCAGAATCCGGCCTCTTTGATTGCTAGTCCCACCGTCATCACGAATCGATCTTTCGTCTGGCCATTCTCACTGGCAGTCACCCCGAACTTCAACATCCACTACTCAATTGCTCAGGAGCTTGTTTGCCAGAGATCTACATCCCGTCTTTCAGACCTCAGTAGCCCACTCTCTTAAAGTCAAAGGGCTATCGAATCAACCGATCTACTCTTAGAAGCAAGCTCTCAAGAATCACTGAATTCGATACGGCGCGATACTTCATTCTTCTAAAGAAAAGTCCTGTTCAGGCGAATCAAAACCTTGATCATGGCTCGGGGACGCGGAGGCGGCAATCATGTCCAACGTCGCGCAGTCGACTTGACCGGTATTATCTCAATAGCTGAGAGAAATGACTTGGAGACTTTGGTCAAGGCTATTACGGAAAGAATGGCCAGAGATATTAGCAACATCTTTGACTCTCCTCCCGTTGCCCCGATTCAAGGCGACCACGGTCATCACAAGTGGCTTTTGCTCCCCCTGTTGCATCACAAACAGAATAGGTCGGCATCCCATTCCCATTCGCTAATGGGCTTGATACACGCCAATTCATCGAATACTTATGACAAGGCTCGAGAAATCATCGAAAAGGAAGAAAAGCAGGCTATGACTCCGCAACTACGCGAGTTGAAAAAGGAGGCCTTGGGCTTCTTCGACAAATGGCAATCAATTGTTTTGCTACGGGTTAAAAATGTTGCTGTGAATGATCAGCAATGCTTCCAGGGAAGTTCTCGTGGCCGTGGTCGTGGACTGAGAGGAGCACCTCGCGGTCGAGGCGGAGGTGTAGGTGGCCGTGGTGGGGGAATAATACGCCCCCAGACTCTAGCAACAGGTTTGATGAATTTCTCCCAGCTTCCCATCCTTCCTCAAGTATACGTGGGGAGAAATTTTGCAAACNNNCGATCTTGTGGACCGCCTCGTGCACCCTCGAACTACGCGGATCGTGATTTGGCTGCTCGTCATCCCCCTATTCCAAATGCACTATGGACTCTGGATTTGAACAAGCGCAGATCGCTGCTGCAGATTGTCTTCTTTATTATGTTATCCATGCAAGAGTATACGGCAAACTCGAGACAGCTCCTTCTAGGCCTCACAACTTCCTTGAACCTCCCATTCAAGGTGTATCAAGAGGAAGAACTGCGCCTTGCTCAAGGATTGGCCAAGGCAGCTCTTGATCAAGCCAGGGCGGATCAAGCCAAGGCGGCTCTTGATCTTTCTCAGGAGGATGCTATCAACCAAAAGTCTGAAGAATCGAAGAGCGCACGACGTTGGAAAGTTGGATTGGGAGGCCATCCGGGAAAGCTTGCTGCTCCAAAGCTTGCTGCNCCCCTTATTGACGTCGGTATTGGTACCGCACATGAGGGCCTTGGCATCACCTCCTCTGCCGCTGCAAGCCTTTTGGGTACAATGGCAGAAAACGCAACTGCAATGGGAGCCCTTTTCGGTATAAATGCTTCGAAACCGACAGCCAAGATGATGGAGATTTTTGCCCGCGAGATTCAAGACTTTGCATTCATCCCTCTTCATGGTGTGGAAGGCTCTGAATATCGCGATGCTCGAGAGATCCCTGCGGAGCATCGTAGGCTCTGCCTTACAATTGCTCTGAGCGGATTCCTCCTCGAAGATGAAGACGCCACAAAAAACTGGCGTTGTCTTGGCCGCTTTACGGAGTCTTTTGTCACACGATGGGAAGTTGCAGCTCTTACCAATCTTGGCAACTCTCTCGAGGAGGTGGTAAAGAGCAGTGCTTGGATGGATGGGCAAAAAGAGATTAAAGCTCGCACAGGTAAGTGGAATNNNGCTGATTTAACAGAGTGTNNNTCCTCAATATTGACGTTAATGTGCGTCTTCTCAAGCCTCATCGATTCTTCCTGGCCAGTTAAGCTGCTCAGATCAAGCAAGATTATGGACAATTCTTGGAGTGTTGGAATGGTAAGAGCGGAGAAGGCGGGTGCTGTCCTTGCTGACGCCATTATGCGACAAAAGTTCCAGGGAGACAGGCCAGTTTCATTGGTAGGATACAGTCTTGGGGCCCGAGCTATATACGCATGCCTTATGGTGTTGGCAGAGCGTCGACAATTTGGGATCGTCGACTCAGTTATACTGATGGGCACCCCAGCGCCATCGGAAAGTCGAGTGTGGCTGACGCTCAAGAGCGTTGTGTGCGGCCGCTTGATCAACGTCTACTCAGAGCACGACTATATCCTGGGGTTTCTATATCGAACCTCCAATATTCAATTCGGCGTCGCTGGCTTGCAGGAAATCCAAGGGGCAGATGGTGTCGAGAACTACAGAGTGCGTCACCTTCCTCGAGGCCATCTTAGTTACCAAAGCCAGGTGAGTCAAATTTTGAAGAATGTCGGCTGGGAGGATATCAGGGCGGATGTTGTCAAAGTGGGAAAATGAAGTGTATCAAAATATGCCAGGCTGTAGTTTGTTGCTTGTTCAGTCGCGTACGTTTACCAGATTGTCACCAGACTCGAACGGAGAGTTGTGTGTTTTCAGACTTGGAGAGAAGGACTCTGTATCGTTCGTGTTTGAACCCCGAGCTTTTTTATCTGGTCGGATGCGGTGTGAATAACCTTCTGGTCGACTGTTTTTGTATTTATTTAGCTATTATGGTTCAGCCAACTTTGCTACTGTCTATACGATTTATCTTTTCTTAGGCAACATACTCAATTCTGTTCACTGTTTGTGTACAGGTTCCAACAGTATGAGCTATCTATAGGTCGGTCAATATCAAGAGGTCAGCAAGTTGAGTGCACAGGCAAACACAACACAAATCCGTCAAAGACGGTCAAGAAGATCGAATCAAAAATAGTCCAATTAACAAAGAGCTCCATTGCCAGAAAAAAAATTGCTTGTTCTAAAAAAAAAAAGAAAACGAGCTTCCCATCCCGTTTAGGTCAACCAGTTCAAAAGGAAAAAAGAAAAAAACCAACACAAACTTGGTTTTTATATGCCATCGTATGCCTCTCTCCTTCACCTAATATGAAAAAAATCCATGCATGCATGCCCTTTTTTTACAGTTGAAAAAATAATCTCTTGACCCCTTCTTCCTCCTTCCTTCCCCCATCCGCGAGTCTGTTGTGACTTTCGACAATAGATTACATCGATGCGTATTGATTTTATTATACATTTGAAGTTTTATCCCCACATCGCCGTTTTTCTCTCACTCTCTCACTGTCCTTTTCAATGCAAAGTTCACCCACTCTTTCCTTTCACTTTGTTAAAAGAAGCCAAGAAAGAAAAGGGGGATCTCATAGAGGCGTGCCACCCAGCATGTTGGGAACTTGCTTTCGAGCAACTCCCTTGGGACCACGTGGCTCAACACGGGGAACGCCCTGGATGGTGCGAGGCTCACGCATGAGCGATCTGTCAAGGCGAGCCGGCATCCGAGTCACGATGCTGTGATATTCGCCCGGGAAGTTGCCCTTGGGCAGAGGCACAGAGGCGGTGCGCCATATGTGCTCTGAAGTATCGCTAAGATAGGGGGANATCTTGCCGTTGCTGCCACTGCTGGAAGCGCTGCTGCCACTGCGGCCTGACGGCGAGAGTCCCCATGAATTGGTACCGCTGTTACCACGAAGCGTAGACAGCCGGGACAAGCTCGAAGGCAGGCCGGTGCGTCCACGGGCTTTCTTAGCCATAATGATCTCGTCAAAGAGCCGGATTTCAGGCTCAGAGGCAAGCTTGATTTCTCTGTCATGGATAAATTCGTTGAATGCTGTGGAACTTGANNNGCAACTGCCGTGACAGTGTAAAAGAATGGAACAAAAAGACATACCTTGCGTCTCCCGCATCATCGTAACATACTCTTGCTGATCGTAAGGGAGACTCTTGATGAACCCATCCATGTCAAAGGCATACAACTGGCCACCATTCTTCTGCTGCTTTGAGGGTTTGCCCAGGTATTTGCGGTATGTATACAACAAACTGGCAAGGCAACGCACAAACGCCGCTCGGACACGGTCGGCGTGGAAAGCTTCGGTACACACCAGAGATACGAAGCCCAGGCATCTACCGTGAGCCACGGTCTTACAGGCGCCGCACTTGTAGAATCCATCGCCTTCAGATCTCTCTTCGCAGATTGTGCAGACGGATGCGGTATCCTTGGGGTTCCAGTTGAAGCAGTGCCCCTCTACCCAGACCGTCGTATCAGTGTTACTGACTGGCTGAATCTGCATGTTGGGCATAATAGTCGAAGCCGCCAAAGTCGAGGCCGCGTACGTCGATGGAGCATAACCTCCTCCAAAAGACGACTGAGAATCCAAAGTTGAGATGGATAGATTTGTCTGATGGCCGTTGAGGAAGGGGAGGCTGGGGCGGTGGACTGCCTGGTGCTTGTCAACGCCAAAAGAGGAGCTTCGTCGGCCCTTGTCTTCTCCAAAATGCCCAGATCGCTTCTCCCGAAGCGTTGCGGTCAAGGCGAATCCCGAATCACTGCGTGAGACCGGAGTAGACGGCATGGGAGGGAATTTCATGGATACTGGGGATACGGAGGATTGAGGGCTGGTGTGATTCGACTTGCTCGTGCCTGGTCGATCAGATTTACCTGTGTCTACCATAGACACAGAAAATCCGTTAAAGACTGGGGGTAATAGCTCAGTTGGGGGTCGNGGATCCGCAAAGCTAGATGAATTCTGAGACACCCATTTGCCGAGAGTCGATGGCGGAGCAACGCTTGTGAACAGAGATGCGTTTTCCGATGAGAAGGAATCATACGGGAAAGCCTCCATTGCGTAAGGGGGAGGCCCTGTGGTAACACCGTATCGAAGCTTGTGCGGAGCCGCAACCTGCAGCAAAGACATCAGCTTCCTACGATGCTGTCGAGGTAAGCGGTTAGGCTGCGACGTAGCATCGATAGTATCCTTGTCGAGATCAACTAGGACATAATCATCGTCAGGGAGATCGATTCGCTCATAACGGCGTTCCACGCCAACAATATATGGGCAAGGAGCATCAAGAGCAGAGATCAACCTGGCGGGCAGGATAGGGATAAAGATGCTTGCCCATTTCAGGGGGTACAGGAGGTTTGCGAGAGCATGGCAGGCCAAGTGCAGCATGCTGGTGTGAGAGGAGAGGAAGATGATGCGAGATTCAGACATGGCGTATTCAAACAGAGCCACAATGTTCTCGAGGGAGAGACATCTGAATAGAGCGTAGATATCAATGGTCCTGGAACCGGGAATCTCGTTGGCCGCTTCTTTGCGGGAGAAGAGGCGCAGTTCCCGTACGCCAATCTCGACTTGAGTCTTGGAGCCCAGTGGGCTAAAAGCCTCAGTACACAGGTTGACGACATACTGTTCCAAAGGCTGCCATCGTCCGACCTTGGGGGAGCTTGGAGGGATCCTGAGGACGGCGCCGTCGGTCATGGGAACAACTATCGCCTTGAGCCATTCTTTCCAGAATGCCATGTTTGCAGGATCTCTGCCCAGAATACCGTACGCGCGTGGAGCCCAGAGACCTGTCTCGCCGGTTGTAAGGCCTTCAATTCTAGAGGCTGCACCGTGTCTCAGGGGCCTAAGCATGTCTGTCATGAGGGTAATCTTTTCCTCGACGCCTCCGATCTCATCCTCGAGTCTATCGCGGGCCGGAGTGCCTGAGGGAATTGTCCCAAGCTTAGCCAAGAGCTGCGACAAGTGCGATCGCTCGCTGGCAAGGCGCACACCCAAGCTTGCAGCCAGCTCCCGCTCCTCGTTGGACATGTGGCTCTGTCGCCAGTCCTCGCATTTGTTCTCTACCACCTCGGCCACATCGGCAGGTAGTGCTGTCCACACAATGAGTGTAATGCCATACAACTTGGAATTGTCATCGGATGTCATTGTGAAGCCATGCCAGGTAGACCTCGGCCGATCATCGGACGAGACAATCTGAACATCATTGGGGAAGGCGAACATGGGCACATAATCGGGGAATTTCCCTCGTCGAGCGACCTCGTCGGTAGCAGTCTTGGGCGGGTACCGGTCCAGGAGCATAGGCTCGAAGCGTCTCTTGAGGGGATGCATATCGGGATCGGTATTCAAAGGCTCGGGAGGGGGATCNACCGAGTTGTAGTTACTAAGTCGTCTCGTGGTCCGTATTGAAGCTAGACAAGGTCTAGTTAGATATGGCCTNNNAGTTATCCACGGTAGGGGAGAAAGAGAAGGGGAAAGGGACTCACGAGCTCTCTGTGACATGGGTCTGGCAACGCTGGGCTGCTTCCGCAGGCTGTTCATATCCCTAAAGCTGATCTTGCGGCGGATGCTACCCTTAATGCTCCTCAGAGGACTGACCCTTCCGCTGGGTTCAGCCTCGTCGGCACGGATGCGCTCAGCCCGAGGGTTTACCATGGGCGCTCGTGCTTGTGTTTTCGCTCCAGCACTGAAGGAGAGATCCTCGAGGAAGTTCTCCCTCTCTGCAGCGAACTTCAGAAGTGCCTTGTCGAAATCAAAGTCCCCCATAAGGCCTAAGAATTCGCCCATCGAGCCGCCATTGTTGAGGCCATCGCCGTTAGGGATGCCGCTGCCATTGCCAATTCCTGGCTTGGCCTTGATGGTGGCGCTGCTCCTGTTGCTCCTTGTGTTGCCATCATCTTCCTCGATGGTCTGAACGGAGTTTCGGCCGTCCAAAGAGAGTTTGGAGAAACGGTTGGCAGAATTCTGGCGAGAGTGGCGGGCGGCGCTTGGCTTGGTGTGGTTGCTAGCAGCGTCCTCCTCGTCCTCGGGCTCTCCATCCTCGACGATGGTAGTCGTCTCGGTGGAATGGGTCACTGGCGGCAAGTGCTCATCGTAAATCACCGCCTCTATGCCGGCGATCCAGAAGTATTCCGCCAGGGGAGTCGATGAGCCCTCCATGTCATGTCAATAGTTCAACCCCCTTACCGTCAGACACGGCGATGGCTGCTTCGACAAATGTGCAGTAGCAGCCCCTCAGTGGCCTTGCACTTTGGTTTGGCTTGTCTCTGTCTCCTCTGCCAACGCCCAAGATTTTTTCTAATTTTCCTTTTCGTCTCGGCTCAGGAACGTGCAGTCGGTGAACGGCGCGTGGCACGTTGAATGCTGCAAGAAAGTCAGTAGGGGCACGCAGGACAGGGGCATGGAGCCTGTTTGACGGTAGGTGGCATCGCTGCCGCCACCAAAGCTGTGAAACAGCTACAAGTACGCACCGAGACACAGGCAAGGACGCTGCCTCCTATTTCTAGTGATTGTGCCGTATGGCTTATTTCAGGGAGAAGAAAAGCGACAAAAGGGCGAGGTCGGCCTGGAGAAGAATTGTCGTGAAATTGGACTGGGGGAAAAAGGCGCCGTGGGAGGGGGGTTTCGTGAGCCCCTTTGGTCTTTGGTGCTGCAGAGCTTCGATGCCTCGACGTCGGTTGTTTTCCAGGATGCTCCTGGTCCCGCAAGCGATTCAAACGCCACAGCTCAGCACTGGATTGCCAGCTCTGGTCGACCTGGTGAACGAATGCATTCGCAGCGCAACAGAAGGATTCTGCTGGAGCGGTGCGCAGTGCAGAGAGCGGACTGCGGAATGCGAACTGCGAAAGACTCGAGGGGATTAAGGTGGTCTCGAAAGGGGAGGAAAAGGGTCGCGCAAAGCCCCCGGCATGGCTATGGGGCAGAGGTACAGGTACGGGTACGGGTACAGGGACGGGTGTCCATACAGGCACTACAGTGGGCTTGTAGGGACTGGCCTGGGGAGTTTGGGGGCGCCAGCCGGTTTGGCACCGATCTGCGCCGGCGCTTGTTGCAGCCATCGACAAGCGAAAAAAGGTGCAGCCAGGGAATCGCAGGTACCGCTACCTTGCGTCCAGTGCAGCAGCTGCCCCGTGCAAGCCAGAAACAACAGGACTTTCAAGCTCCCTTCGTTTACGGCTGTGTTTTTCTCAGTGAATAATATCGCATCCCACCCGTTTCATGCCAGAGACGACGGAGGGTTGTGACTGGACATCGCTGATTTTAGCCGCATCAAATGGCTGCCATCCTTTTTACGATCCCAAGCAACAAACGATTCTTCAAGCACCTGTAATCTGTAAAGGTGCGAGGCTTGCAGGGGTCTGGCTTAAGGTACAGGTACAGTTACGGAGCGCTGGATCCAAACGGTACTAAAATGGCAAAACCTGTAAGGTACCAGGTACTAGCCGTAGCGTTGCGAGTTGCGGAAGCAAGCCACCCCGTCGAGCCGTATAGCAGCCAACGCCCTACTCAAGTTTTCAAGGGAATCGACGGCTCTCCAAGGCGCTGGGTAGTCTCTACATCGGCGAAAAGTACAAGATATGGGACTGCAAAGAATGATGGCTGCGTTGATGGCACTAAACTCCAGCCCGGCTTGAGAGAACGACATTGGCATCCCAAGTATTCAAGTACCAGTACAGATGGAAGGAATGCTTGCAGGTCGCGTTCCGCTGCCCTCGTTCACCTACTAGTTTGGGCTTCCACGCACGGGTCACGCATCTCGCAGAAGCAGCGGCAGAAATAGCATTGATGGAGCAGCCACAGGGATTAAGCAAACATTAGCACTTGTAAGCATTATAATTGGGTGCTGTCGGGTTTGGCAGTAGGAGGTACTGTACTTGGTCGAGAGGAGGCTGATGGTCGTCGCTGGTAGTGGTAGGGGTAGGTACCTGCATGTTGGTTCTTGTACACCCAACTCCGTTATTCGTACTGGTGCTGATGGGAAACGTCCACGGATTACAGACCCAGGGATCCAAATCAGTCACCGTGCATCGTCTTCCGGACCTGTTGGTCAGTCGCATCAGTGCTCCGGCATGGCCGTCTTTGCATTTGCATCGGGTGCAGGACGGCGGCAGGCGATGACGTTTTCTCGTACTCACAATCAACACGTCTAGGATCGGGGTGTTAAACAGTGTTCAAATATCATATTCGATGTCAGCAAGAGAATCGAGAAACAAACTGACTGCAGGATCTATGCCCACCTGGTGTCTTATACCTGTTGCAGGGCGTTATACGAAGCTGAAGACCACCAAGACCGCCGGTTCGGAGCAAAATATCAAGACGTTGAACGACTACGTGTACCTTTGGTAGGCAGGTACCTAAAGGTATAGTTACAATTACGTTACAAGACCTCTTCTTTGGGCACAAGTAAGGCACTGAGGAGGTGCTAATGCACGCGGGTTAGAGAAAAGGATGGGCAAAGATACGAGTCACAAAGAAGACCTGGAGGTTTCTGCTCCTACGGCAAGTACTGCATCCGCTGCCTGCCCGGTAACAAAACCTCCAGGCTGTTAAGGCAGGCACGCTACAAATTTGTAGTGCAGTTGAGGTTAGGTTCAGAGGTGCCATTTTTACCTCTTCCATCATCTCCAACCGTCCCCGAAACAAACGACCGGCATTGATCTCTCTTCACCCGGACAGGCAGCGGAAACATTGCCGGCCCTAAGCTCATACTATCGATGCCCAGGCAGCTTGTGCTAGGCCAATTGGAGATGCTGCTAGGTTAGTATCTGGCGTAGCACAAGAATCAAGGTTGATATGCGAAAAATCGACAGCATGCTAATAATTCTCAAGCGCAGTTGCCACAGTGTGCTGCAGACCTGAATACAGACAGAATCGGATGGCCAGTCGTTGGGCAGTCCCCGGTCAACTAAGTGACGGCTATCGGGAGGTGTGTCTACCAGTGCAGTTGTGCGCTGGTCGACTGGTAAGCAGCAATCCTACTACAGTCCCCCCAGACTTGAAAGGGTGATCCGAGAGCCAATCTCGAGCTCCATAATCGATGCTCCATGACTTGCATGCCTCATGTATGCGCATGTACAAGTACGGAGTAAGCTGCTGTGGACACTCCGTGGACTAGCACAACTCCGCCTCCTCTCAGAACAAGAGGCATGGCAACCACGTTCAATCAAGCGGCAGAGACGATCAACAGGTTATGGAACGTGCATCATCTACAAGTACGAGTTCTTGGGACAGCACAATCATCTCTTCCCGCGCCTTTCGATACGCTGCCTCACTCGTGCCTCTTGAGAGATGCAGGCAAGCTTCCAGAACCAGAACCGGAATCCCTCTCCCAAACTCTAGGAACCAGGCACCAAATCCAGCAACCCAAGGCGTCAGGGATACCCCTGGCACGTCTAGGGCGGTAGGCGCGCCTCGCGTCAACTGGCTCGTCGTCGGCCTTCTTCCTCTAGCGGCGGCTGATGACTCCTGGGGGTGCTTGTAATATTTCGTACTTGTGCGGTACAGGATTATGATTGATCGATAATAAGATGGGCTCTCTCTTCTCACCGCAATCGCTCTGCTCTGCAGCCATCATGGGTGGCTTTGAGCAGCACTCCTCCCTGCAGGCGATATTTGCGCACAGTCTCGAAGCGCAAGGGGAGAAACCCTGATAAAAGGTACTCCGATTGACTGAATGCTACCAGTTACATGCCCGTATCTATGCAGCAGAGACCTCCTGTCGCCACTGAGATGCAGGTACAGCCACGCACGCGAGCGACAGCACCAAGCACTCGGACGACGCACATGGAAGCAATCAACCCAAAGCCCAACTTTAGCGGTCTCCAACTAGCCCCTGGACAAGGTTGTTTGGCTCCGGCTGGGAAGCAGAAGCACGGGCCTTGGGAAGCAAGTGCTGCGCGAGTTCGCACTAAGGAGAACTAATATGGGATATGGGCGGAGGACTTCGTATACGGGACAAGATTCGTCTCCATGGAATTGGGATACGGAGCACGTTGACATATGAGGGGAGGACCCCTTTCTCCTCGAGCTGGCTAAATGGCTGGATACAGCTAGCTTTTGCTCTTGAACCGTCTTTCCGTCTTCGCCGCTCGAATCTTGTTTCCCCCTTGGTTATCCCTCTGAGGCTTGACCAACTCCAGACCGAGCAGCGACGCTGGTGATATGTTACAGCCCATCTAGGAACCTTTTTATGGTGCAAGTACGAGTACATACTTCGCACATACAGGGGATGGCCACCCTTTTGCAGATTCAGCAGCCTACTTGGACAAATTGGTGCAACTGGAAGAAAGCAGCTGCAGGCCGTTTCAGGACACCCCACATATGATGTGTCACGATCTTAGCCAGCCACCCACTTGGACTGCTCAATCCAAATTGAACCCTTGCTTCGTGATCAACCTGGATCACGGAATGTTATCGACGGTGACTGCAATCACGGATCATTGCGGATGCCACCAGAACTCATATCATCACGACAGGCCCCTTTAATGGCCAGCAGGTGAACCAAACTATCAGCTACGAGTATCACTGATCATAAGCCACTCCAGAAACAATCTACATGTTCGCGCTTGCAAATCCTACAAAAGACCCCTCCAATTCATCCAACCAACGCCGCCAAGGGACCAAGCAATCATGTAACGCCACGCCTCTCAGCAGCTCCTACGTCAAGTCTTCAACCGGCCCAATTCGTTATGGAAGGCCGAACGCCGATCACATTTAATCATTTTTCTGTCGATCGTCTTCTTCAACTCGGCGCATTTGTACCCGATTGGCGGCTTCACATCACTCTGATTTGAATGATGCCCCCGATTCAATTCTGTGAGTCTCCCTAATATTTGTAGATATCATCACTCCTGGTTATCTTGTTGCTACTACCTATCATCTTGAATGTCTCCAGATCAACGTATACCCCAATAGGCTTCAACAAACTCTTCATAATACTACTATTCTGTTTGGTCAGCTACCCCATGCTCGTCCATCGTCTTCCATTCAGCTGTAATAAATTCATACCTAGCAACAAAAGAAAATACTCCGAACTCCATATCCATTACTACCTACCTATCGTGCTACTAGTCTCTCCTCCTTGTAAGGCACTATTTCACCCCTTAAATGTTGCAAGGGGGTAGAGAAAGGACTGAGATGTGATACTGCCACTCGTACTTCGTACATACGGAGTCTCAGGCAAGGAAATCGGTTTGCATTTTGAGTGGCCATTTCTCAACTTGTAAGAACTCGTATGATATGCGTCGTCAGCATCGGGCCACATGGCCTTGCATACACGACGTCTTTCCTATTAATAGATGGGCTCGTAATACTTGGTGAGGATTGTAACACTGGCGGGCGTATCCCTGAAATCATGAATAGGTGTTTTAGGTTAGCAGCTAGCGTTGGGTTTGGACTGACAGACCCTGCTTGACGGATATCAAGCTGCATCAGTATGCATACATGCAATCGTGGTCAATTGACTTTTGAAATAACCTCTATAACAAGAACATTTATTTAAAGATGCTCTAGATATGAATATCTTCGCCTGTGTACTATTTCGCCAAACCTACACTTCCCAGATAGATAACAGGTAACCTTCTCTCCTCTGTTTTCGTAAGATAAGACGTCCAGTTTTTGTAGCACAGAATCCTGCCAAGTAACACTCATAAAGTCCCTATCTATTACAGTCGTACTTGTGCGAAAAACAGAGCGGAAACGCACACCCGTATGCTGTGCTCCGTAACCATCGGCTCTTGACTTTCTGTGATCCGGTGTGCTCGTATCCTAGCACGGCAGACGGCCGTCAGACCGGGCCATCGGGCTCTCATTGACCCCCCTGTACTCCGTGGCTTGGCCCCCTCCTTCGTGAATCGTAAATCGTGTATCGTGATGCCTATCCCCCTTGCTCCAGTACGCCATGCATTTCGCCCAGCCACGCTATCAACTCACGTTCGGTAGCCGAATTGATGCTGGTCCGGTTTGTAAATCAGAACGTTAAGACAAACGCTCTGTAATAGTCCTTGGCCTGGCTTGCCTCTGTGTCAACGAACAGCTTTTCCAACTTCTCTCGCCTCTCATCGAACGGCAACCCGAGCACCAAGCTTGCCTGTTGACAAAAACCCTCGGCATCCCATCTCTCCCCTCCACCCAATGCCTAATACACCAAAAATCATTCTTCCGTCCGCCGTCAGCTTTGGGCCATTCTCCGCGCCCTTCTCCTGCACCAGGAAGCAAACCTGCTCAATCTCGCCCGGGTGCAACACCGGCTTCTTGTCCCCGTCCGAGCTCCAGTTGCAGTCGTGATAGCCCAGGCCCTCCTCCGTGTCCAGCACCACTTTTTCAAGCTGTATCACGTCTTCGCTGCAGTTTTCTAGCTGCGCCTCGAGGATCCATTTCTTGATGTTGCTTGTATCCGGGTTGAGGCTGCTGACCTTGGTCCTCACGATCAAGGATGCCTTGCATATAAACTGATATAACTTCCTGAACGTCCGCGTTCGTCCACTCGTCTCCGTAGCCTCGGAGTAGCTCACCGTCACGGCCAACACATGATTGCCTTCCTCCTTTAAATCAAAGCCAACAATCTTCTGTAGGGTTCCTCCCGGCTCAAGATCTACCCCTCCTGCGGGCGCACCGTGTATGTTCGCAGGCCCGAGTTCAAGCTTCTGGGTGCCTCCCAGGCCAGGGGTCTTCATCTCAGCCTCGATGCGAACATCACGTATGCGCTTCGCCGCATCAGGGGGAGANTCATTGTTGGCGCAAAGAGTGCAGCTAAACGTTTCGCCCACGTAGGCCGAGCCGAACGATACCGGCAGGTTGAGAATCGGGCTGAGCAGGAACGGGTCTGGGTTCGTATTAGAGCCAGAGTATGCGAGTGAGGCAGGCGCCGGCTGCGATTTGGTGTTGGGAGGAGAGAATGGAGGATCTATCGGATACTGCGTCACGAGCGATGGCTGAGAGAGCCTGGCAATTGTNNNGGTGAGGAGCGATCCAATCAATTGACAAGAGTTGGATGCGTACCTGAGCACTTTGACAGAGACCGAGTGCGGCTCCTTTATAGAATCGTGAGAAGGGTACGCTTGATGGCTCATTTCTCGCCTGGTTGCTTAATACTTGTCGGTTTATGAATGTTTGGGACGTCGGAATCAGGACAGGCGATCACGGATGCGGGACACCTTACGCAGCTTCGCGCTGAGCTCCAGGGCTCCTTATCGATAAACACCCATTCTCTATTCTTAGCACTCTAGCGTCCGTAACATACAGCGGGGTCCCCCGTACACACTTGACACTCTAGGCGTCTCTTTCGAACCCTTGATCAAACTAAGAGGAATTCATCATTGTATCTTGTGAACGTTCATAAAAGAATAGACATAACAATTTTATGTATTTGTAATTCATGTATATTCCAATACGTCCTAAAAAGTATTGTTTCGAAGAGGTTTAGAAACCAGAAGCAGGTTCCTGAAATTGCTACTAGTACCTTATACGTCCCTCAATTGAAGATCGCCCGTCTCCAACCTCCGATAGCCGGTCATGCGAGATTTCCTCTTTACTCCTACCTCTCCCTATTCAATTATTTATACGTTCTCATGAAATCGTTTATATGAAAATTACGCATTACAAAGACTTGCTATCGTGCTCAGCGAGAACGGCGACGTTCATACCTTACTTGGCATTCTCAGGTAGTTCGCCCATTGGGCTGAGACCGCACTTATGATACCCTCAGCATCATCAAGACCATTCATCAACATGGCAAAGCCAAATCTACTGCTCTGCTTCGATGCCTTTGGCACATTATTCAGCCCCAAAGGCGCAGTCGCCCAGCAATACGCCGAGGTTGCACGACAATGCGGCATCACCGAGTTTAGCGACAATGAGCTTCAATCTCGGTTACTGGCAGCCATCAAAGAGGAAAGGGAGCAGAACCCAAATTACGGCAAAGCAACTGGGTTAGGAGCCACAAAGTGGTGGACAAATGCAAGCGAACCCCATGTCACTCTTNNNATACAGCCATTCNNNCATTTATCTGTCATTCACAAGACGTTTACGCCGCTTATTCGCAGCGATCAAGCGCTTCCNCCTAGTCTTGTTCCGAAGCTGATGCATCGGTTTTCTTCAAGTGAAGGCTACGATGCTCAGCACGATCTCGTCCCTGCATTAAGGGCACTGAGGCATGAGAAATCTCTACAGGGCTTTGACAAGGTTGTCATTGGCGTAGTCACCAATTCCGATGACCGAGTTCCAAGCATTCTTTCTTCCTTTGGACTCAATGTTAGTCCAGCGCGGTACGGCTCAGAAGACCAAATGGATGTGAACCACGAGGATCGATATGACATTGACTTCCATTGTATGTCTTATGATGTTGGTGTCGAGAAGCCGGACACGCGGATCTTCAACGCTGCCGAGCTCATGCTGTCCCGTATCATCGCCGCTCGACACGGCAAGGCTCCTGCTGAGGCCGACTTGCAGAGTTGGCAGAAAGTATATGTCGGCGATGAATACGCCAAGGATGTCGTTGGTTCAACCGATGCAGGATGGAATCCTGTGCTGCTCGATGTTGCTGGGACTTCTACTCAAGTAACCAGCCTGGAAGATTGTCCACCGCAGGCTCTCCACGATCTTTTCAAAGAACATGCCGTTGTCAGGGTGGGCTCGATACGAGGGCTGGCCTCTTGGCTCACGGGGACGGAGTGGGAAACAAAATAGAAGGTCCCAGAGATAAATCATACTACGGATATCCCTCACTATACACGCCACTTTTAAGATATCGACTACAAAGATTAAATGCGTATAATCTGCTATAAGCTATGGTTTTGAGCTCAGCTTCATACAATGCAAATCACTACTTGAACCGTCACGTCAAACATACTTTGTAAAAACCACTGCCATTTACTCTGGTCCTGGTTGATGTCTACAGCCTGTGCTTGTCAGCAGTCAAGACTTCTTACACAAGACCAAACACTTTTCCTGTTTGCACAACAGTTATCAACAACGAAAGATAATGGTCTCGTTCAGACCATCTCCCTACCACTGGATTATGTCTAAATTCAAATCTCTGGACTTGTCAGTTAAATCCTTGTTACCAAACCTAAGAAATTTGTTCGGTGCGTTTGAACTAGCAGTTCTGCGCTTCCCCCAAGCCATTCGTGTACGAGATCTGTAGCCCCCTGTTGTCAACCATGCATAGTACAAAGTCAGCATAACAAAACGAGTAGCGAGCTCTTATGTCAGTCATGGAGACGTATTCCCTTAAAGCCCAGGAGGGGGTGGAACCTAAATTGGGTTGGTAAGTAACCAGTCACGGGTATAGGGGGTTAGGGTGAGACGAGATATAAATTTACTTACAGCGCTGAAGCTTCCACCAGGAGGAGGAGGCCCGGATGGTGGTGGAGGGGGTGGTGCAGAGCTTGGGGGAGGAGGTGGAGGAGGAGCCGCTTCGGCAGGGGGAGGGGAGGCGGCGGAGAAGCGGATTGACCTGGGGCTCCTGCAGCATGTGAGCTCTGACCGGGTGCTTGAGTCTGACCTCCATAGTACTGTTGATACAAGGCGACATAGCTGTCAAANNNGCTAATCTGCGAGGACTCGCTNNNCGGAGGGCTGAANNNCTTAGCATATCCTCCCCAGGCAGCGTAGGGATCGGCGCCGTTGTAATATTGAGCATATTGTGCGGCATAGTCGGCTGCATTTGGAGTGGCGGTGGCTGGCGGAGCAGGGCTGTTGGTTGCGCCGCTATCTGAGTTATATCTGTTGTACGAAGAGTATGAGTTGTTGTGGGAGCCGCCATGCGACCTATCGTGGGATCCTCGGTGGTGATGATCACCACCGTATCCGCCACGGTCATTATTGTAGCGAGGTGGCCGGGCCCTGAACTCCTCATACTGTTCCTTGACATTGGCAATCAAGTCTTCACAAAGCTCTTTAGCCTTGGTAACCATATTTGGGTCCGGTCCGCGTGG